>JAODPA010082390.1:0-26070 GCA_025585075.1 Nepenthes mirabilis | reverse complement strand
CCAGATGAGAGGCCCAGAGATACTCTCGCAAGTCAAGGAAATCGGACGGCCTGCGAGGCCCAAAACAGAGGCCAATGGCCCAAAGACCAAGACCACGGCGGAGGCCCAAGAGGTCCCGTCCGCTCATAGGGAAGCTCGAGGATAACGCTAGCGACATCCGAGTGCACAGACACGGAAAGGACCGAGAACTCTGGAAGCCCTGCTGAGTATCAGAATCGCCCGAGAGGTCAAGAAGAGGCTCCCGGACTTTCCCCAGAAGATTCTCCAAGAACAACCTCCTTCTACGAGCCTGCGAACTTATGAGGGGCTCCACCCAAGAGCGAGGACTACCCTATGCTCGGTCTAGGATGCCAGCTAAGCGATTTTGCCGATTCCTAAGGAAACCTGCAACCACTGCCAGTCGCCATCCCAACAGTTCACGCCTAGTCAAATCAAGGCTGATATTCAGACTCTGAACGCCTGACACACTCAGGCCCTGCAGCGGCGCCAGCCGCGTGCCTTACCGCGCACGTCAGCAGCATTAATGAGGCCAGGAGGACACTGCACAGCTTCTGGGCCATCCGATGGCTGCACGCGTCTCCTCCCCAGCGGCCTGGTTTTCCCCTATAAATACCCAGCAAAGCTCCTCTCCAAAGGATCGGCTTTTTCTCCCAAAGCTTGTTCCAGAAGGAGAATATCTCTTGGCCACTCAACCCACACTCCCCTGCGAGACGGAGAAACAAAGAGTGAGAAGCTCCCCAGCGAGAGTGAAAAAGCCCCCCAGTGAGAATAACCTCTCACATAAGAAACACGAAATAAAAGACAAGGAAGAGATTAACCCTCGCAATTGTACTTTGTAAAGACTTTAACCGAAATAGTGAAGCATTCATAAATGTCCTGAGCATCGTGGTTTTTTCCTCCCCTTTCCCGAGGAGGTTTTCCACGTAAAATCCGGTCTTGATCTCCCTCTCGTATTCACCATCTCAAACACTTGTGTTGCCTGAAAACCATGGATCCGATTGGACCCTGGGGATCCAGAATGCAACAATAATAAATAAATAATATCCTATTAAATGAAGATAGCTTAATAGTATCTCTTAGATATCCCCAGACATTCGGTAACATAAGACCAAGCTCAATTTTTTATGATATTGTTTAAGCAATATTTTAACATATACTTATATAATCTTAAACAGTTATAATATATATTTTTTATTTTTTTAAAAAAATTTATAATCTGCCATCGTTGTCCAGCAGCAGCGGCTTACGTTCTCTGAAAAACCACGCCGA
Organism: Nepenthes mirabilis; assembly: GCA_025585075.1. Lineage (NCBI taxonomy): Eukaryota > Viridiplantae > Streptophyta > Magnoliopsida > Caryophyllales > Nepenthaceae > Nepenthes > Nepenthes mirabilis. The sequence goes on along the minus strand of JAODPA010082390.1, from coordinate 24,801 downwards.
AGGGTTTGGGGGGGTTTGGTTGCCATTGATGGTCCTTAGTAGTAGATGTAGAGCCACGGCATAAAACCTTCACGCATTCAATTCACGTAAATGTCTTCTTCTTTCCTTACGACAACAGCAATAGCAACATTGGCGGGATATGCAGCCGCTAGAACCGCCGGAGCAGCTTCATCTTCAAATCGTGGAGTTCCCCTCCTCAATTGCAATTTCCTTTCTCTACTTACGCAACGCAAGCTCCGTTCCCTAACCAGCTTCCTTCATCTTCAAGCTTCTCCATTCACCGGGGAAATCCGTCGACAACTGGCTGCAGCATTAAACGCTGCCTCCTCCTCCTCTTCCTCATCTTCACCCATAATACCTCAAGAAAACGAACAAGAAGAGCAAGTGCGAGAGGTAATTGCGGAGATTGTGCGAGTGACCGGAGTATCGGAAATTGAATCGATAGAAATCGCGTCGAAATCGCCCGAGTATGCCAAAATGTTGATGGATAGTGTTAGGGAATTGGACGATCTTTCTCTGTGGAGCTCATGGATGAATGAAAGGGAATTACAAGGAGGAGAACGGACGGAGAAACTGAAGGAGGAGAGTTCTCGACTATCGTTGAAGAAGAAATTGAAGTGCATCGCCCAGGACAAAGCTGATGACGGAAAGATTCCTTACCTGGAGAGTATTGGATTGAGTTTATCTTCTGCGAGTCATCTTGCTCGACTTCTATCCTTCCTAACACTTCCATCTCTCATTCATAAGGTCTGATTCCTGAAGAAAACACTTCAATATTTTTTGTAGATTTAATCAGATTCATGAAAATTGGAAATTCCAGTATCTGTAGATTAACATGGATGCCCATTCGGAAAAAGAAAATAAGAAAAGAAAGGACCAAAACAACATCCACCCATATTTTTTGTCGCTAGTTACGGATCAGTCAGGTCCTTTCATTTGGGTGGAAGGGGGAACAAGTTATTTCCATAAAAATTGCAGAAACTGTATTCTATTTTCTTCCTTCCGTTTTTCAAATAGTGTGAAGGCTATCCTACAAATAATTTTGGGGACAAGGATATCCGGAAGCAGAACGGCTAACACTGACAATAGCCAGACACCCTAGTTAAGAAATTACTGTGACAATATCTTGGTTTCCTAAAAACTGACCAGAAGTGAACCAGAGTGCTTATTTACAACATTTAAGACAACACTAACATGGCAGCTCCACATTGACTGACACTGGCTGCCTGAAAGAATCACATGTCTGAATAAGCAAACGTCATAGCTACTCAGTCTGTGGACAATGCGATATCTAATACAGAAGCTTCCTTTTCTCTATCTTAATTCGTGTATAAATTCAAGAACTAGAATCCTACAGTTGAAGTCCAAAAACCTTTCCAATTTTGGTTCCAAGATGGGGAAAACAACCTTTATGGTTTAATGTCCTTTCAAGTTGTATTCATAGGAAATTTTTCTTCCGCACTTCAGCCTGTTAACACTAGCACCTAAATCAATCTGACGTCAACATTAGATCCTTTATGGAGCCTCATCTATCAAAGTGCCCCTTTTGCATATTTAGCATCATGCTATACAACAGACCAAAAATGTGATGAAGGGATTAAATCTCAATTATTAGTAGTCCCATGAAAATAAAATTTACCATAAGAGACACCTCTTTTGAAGGATGCCCAAAAAGGTCCATCAAATCGTTGTTATCGCTGTCCAACAAGAGAGGGAGAGCATTAGGAAGTCAGGACTATAAAGGGAAGAGATTTGGATTGAATGTCATGCTAGAAGAGAATATACTCTCCATAGCCTACACGGAAACCTACTTAAGGGAAATGGCCTGAGGATTCACATGCTAAAAATGAGTTTTTCACTTCCTTGGAGACTCGGATATATAATTAATAATTCCTTGCATGTCTATGCTAGGAGTGGTACTCCATGGCCAGAGATGATGTTTCTGACATTAACTGTAATGGTCGTGACAAGGAGATTTGATTTGGAAAAAAGGAGTAGTTTGATGCTGAAAGAGGTTTCTTTAACTGTTCTCCACTTTTCCAAATTCTACCTGGATGTTGCTTCCGTTTTGCCACACAATTTTTTTTTCCTTTTTTTTTGGGGGGGGGGGTGAACTAGGGAATAATGATGATACCGTCTAGCCTTTTTACCTTGAATTTGGTGCAGGAAAGAATGAACTATTTATATAGGGTAGGATGAAAAAAATGAATGTCCCCACCTATCTTGGATATAGCTGCAAAAGAAAGAAATTCTTCCTACCAAAGGAGAGACGAGAGGGTGGGAGGGAGGCAATCAACTTCTTACTAAGATCAAGATAGGTAAGTAAGGTATCACTTTTGATAATGGTGTGGAGCACTGAAAAAAAACTCAAGTAAATAATGGACTACTCTCCAACATTGGTGAGGAAGAGCAGACTGTCAAGTTTTCACTAAGATCTCAAAATAGGTACAGGATCTCTTTTGATGAAGGCATAGAGAGTGAAATGAGAAAATCTCAAGTAGTAAATATAGGATAGGGTCCACATCATTTTGAAGTACTTATTCCTGACAATGATGATGTATCTTTTTATCTTAAATAACTCATTTATAACCTTTTTAAATCCTTTTCACCGTGTTCTATCGGCCAATTCATCAAATCTTGCAGTTGATGAATTAGCAGTTACAATATTGGTAAAGGAGTTGAAAAGATTATATATATCTGATAAAAAAAAGTCCACTTGTGTATTAGTGAGGCTCTTCTATCAATAATTAGCTTTTTAATTCACAAGTTGAGGATGAGATCTCTTGTTCAGCAGAATAGGGGAGGAAATTTATTCCTTTCACTTTGCAGAAGAAGCTGAAATACTTATGAACACCACTAATACTACTTACTTTATTCTTTGCTAAAATGTACTTTCTTTTGAAAATGAGGGTCCTCCAGAAAGATAAAAAGAAGCTGATGGCAGTTAAAGTAGAAGGAAAAACAGACTGCTGCAATTCTTCAATTTTCTGTTTTCATATTTGAATTTCTGGGCATGCATAGAGGGGCTGTTCTTAGTATAGAGAAAAGAATGGAAGATTGATTTATTTCCCTCAAATTGAACTAGTCTTTGCCAGATGTGACTTTGCAGCAACAATTTACTCATATTGGCTGCCCAGGTTGTTGCTTATTTTCTATTTGATTATAGGTTAAGTATGTGAAGGAAATGTTCTTCTCTGGCAGTGACGATGGACGAATTATTGGTAAAAGTGCCCGCAGTATGATGCTGCACCTATCAATTTCTGTTAATGAGGATGTGCAGCAGACATTGTCATTTTTTGAAAAGGTTGGTTTGCATGTGTTTACTGTTGCTTGTATGCCTCAGTTTTTCTTTCTCAACTCTTTATTCCTTCCTATGAACTATTTGATACTGCTTGTGCTTTGCAAGAGCAATGATATTTACTATAAGATGTAACTTCTATTTCTTTGTGTTTAGATGGAAGCAAGGCGTGGAGGTTTGGAAATGCTGGGTACAAAAGATTCTTCCATTAGGCATCTGATTGAGTCATTTCCTCGTCTTCTCTTCTTATCAGTAGAATCACATATGGAACCAATTGTTGAATTTCTTAAAGAGATTGGAGTTCCAAAGCAATGTGTGGGCAATGTCCTGCTATTGTTTCCTCCAATTATTTTCCTGGACATTGAGAAAGACTTTAAACCTGGAATACGAGCCTTCCAGAAGGTACTTATATTTCCAAGTAATACCCACACCTAACAACAACACAACTTAAGTCCCACTATATGGGATCAGCTATATGAACCCTCTCATACTATTCTACTCAATTTATAATAATATGCTTGGAAGGTTGAACCTTACATATTGTTTTGTTGTATCAATCTTTTTTTTTTTTTTTCGGTGGGGGGGGGGGGTAGAGGTTGTCTGCTTCCATGTCTCTTCTGCATTTTTTACACAGAATAGATCCATGATTTTATATACTGAATATTATTTTTCGACCATCTATTAATAGTTGTTTTCCAGGTCAACACAGGTGGGAAAAGTTTCGGTAAGATGCTGTATAAATACCCTTGGATTCTCTCCAGAAGCATTCAGGAGAACTTTGACGAAATTTTTTCTTCCTTAGAATCATACAAGGTATGAGGTCTGTGTCTGACTAGTAATCCTGAGATGGATATACCTTCCTTCTTTCAATTTGGAGACATGAAAATTTTTATTTCATCGCATGTACTTCTGCATGTTTAAATATCAATGCAATAACATTTAAAGTAAAGAAAAAAACAATTAGCCCCAGTGAGTGATGGGGCAGTGTAGGGACTAGTTAATGAGGAGCCACTTAAAAGGAAATAATTAGGCTTTTGTATCCCATTTGGACCCGATGGAATTCAGAATCAAAATTGAAATTCCATTCCTAATTCTAATCATGATGTTTGGCGTCATACGGAATTGAAATTCAAATTCCAAGTTTCAATTCCTTTGAATTGAAAAATAGCATGTGATAATTTTTTATAATTTTTAAAAGAAGAATAAAGAATTATAATTCCATGGATGTGCATTATCTATTAATTGGATATTGATGGGTATGACGTCTATGGGCCAAAATAGAGAAGCCCAATGTGATTATGGGCCGTCCGTGCAATCAAAGTCAACGGCCCTTAAGAGCCGCACTGACCATATATCCGAACAAGAAATTATGGCCAAGCAGCTTATGTCTGAGTAAGCCTATAAGACCTGGATGACCCAATTCAATAGAACCAATCAAATGGTTTGAACGGTTATTTAATTAATGGCAGCGGACGTTAATTGCAACTGCTATGGATTAAGATAATGGTTAAAATCGTTCGACAATACGGTTAAACCGTCTGACAATTAACTGCCTCCTATCATCTATAAATACTCATTCTTTCTATCCAAAAAGGGGAGAACTTGAACAAAACCCTGAGTTCATACAAGCAGATAGATAAGACGCCAAGAGCGCATCAAACTCTCTCTCTCTCTAAAAACAAGACACCTAGAGCGTAACTCCTCGGACTAAAATCCAATTTGATTATTTCCTGCCTATTTCTTCATACAAGATTAGAATACTGATTTGAGTGTTGGAGGATATACCGGGGAGCGAGTCCCGCCAATTCTTTGATCGTTATTTGTATTTGCACAGGGTTTGATTTAGAAGATTACGGAGTTTAAGGACAACAAGTGACCAACGGACACAAGTCTTCATCAGTACAACAATCAGATCCTCGATATGCAACATTGGTGCCGTTTGTGGGAAACACACTAAAAGTCCAAAAAGTATAATTTAAAGAAAAAAGAAAAATGATGTATTCTAAGGGACAGACTAGCACGCCAGTTAGGGAGGTCACTTTAGGTGACAACAACACTCCCACCGTGAACACAATTGGTGATCATCCTGAGCCTTATGTCCGAGCATTTGCTCAGATAGTCTAGATACTTTGTGCAAGAATGGACCAGTGGCCAAAACAAGTACCTTTTTCAGTCTCTCAAACCGTTACGTCAAAGCTGTAGAAGAATAGGGAAAGAAAGCACCCCTCCAAATAGAATGATAACCAGGACTACCGTGAGACTAAAACGGCCTCAAATAAAGTCCCATCGAGACTTGAAGGTCGTTTAAGTCTCCGGGACGGAGAGGATAGTCCTGAGAGAAGAAACCCTCGGTATTCTCGCAATGATAGGGAATCTACATTTCGTGGAGAAATCTCTCATGGGAAGCATCCTCCAAGGATTGTAAAACGTCAAGATTCACGGTCCGTTAAAAAACCATCCGAATTGAGAGATTTTCTTAATGAAAAAAAGATGGCGGCTCCTCCTCACATTGAGGAAAGAGTCGGAAAAATTTGGGATTGTGTCTTTGGAGAAGACATTGCAGGAAAGACAGTCGACCTGTGATGGTCTCCATTTATCATGAAAATCCGTACGCGGTTGTTACCACACAAATTCAAAATGCCCGCTTTGGAACCGTATGATGGAAGCTCTGATCCTATGGATCATATTGATCATTTCTATATGCTCCTAAGCTTTCAACGTCTGGACGAGGCAGCAATGTGTCTCTATTTTCCTTTGACCCTAAAAGGCAATGCTCGAGCATGGTTTTATCGCCTTCAGCCAAATTCAATTTGAACTTTTTAAGATTTGGCTGATATTTTTTTATCCCAATTCACCTCGAGTGGGAGGGAAAAGAAGCAACCCTGGCATTTGGCCCGAGTAAAACAAGGGCCAAATGAGAACATAAAGAAATTTTTGGCCTGATTTATATTCGAGGCCAGAAAAATTCCTAAGCTTACTAAGGAGGCGAAGCTAAGTGCCTTCGTGTCTACGTTAGAACCCGGCGACTTCTTTAGGCACATGGCCCATAAAAACCCTTAGACCTATAGAGAGGATGAAGCCATTGCTCGTGCTTACATTGCGACCGAGGATGCCAATGATACAAAAAGGCCGAAGGACCAGACCTACCAAAAGTCAACTGAGGGGAAAATGGGGACAATATAGGTCCCCAAGGATCTAGAAAGCAGTAGAAGTCCAACTCGACACCAAAAAGAGGATTCAGGCTACAATACTTGACTCCCTTAAATGACTTCTGTACCAACATTCTGATACAAATTCGGGGTGAAAAATTCTTTAAATGGCCAAAGGCGTTAAAGAATCCAGATGGTGGTGACTAGTCAAAATATTGTCATTATCATTGATGTAGAGGGCATAGCACCGAGAATTACAGGACGCTGTAGAAGGAGATTGAAGAGTTGATCCGGAAGGGACATCTCAACCGATTTCTGTAGAGACCCGAATAGACTTCTAGAGGAGCAGATGGAGATGAGACTGAGCAGCCAAGAGGTCGAGTGGCAGCTGGCGTTGTGAACATGATTTCCACACGTCTTGTTTGGGAGGATATTCATGAGAATGGCCGTCGGCCATAAGAAACCAAAGATAGGCAGTAAGGATGATGTTATTAGTTTTAGTGATAAAGATTTAAGTCATGTAACATCTCTTCATTCTAACCCCTTAGTTATAACTGCGCTCGTTTCAGACGGTAGCACAGATTACCAACTAAAATGAGTATTTATTGATAATGGAAGTTCTAAAAATTTACTTTACTTGAATGCGTTTTTTAAATTGGGATTAAAAAAAAGTTAATTGGAAATCTTTGAGGAACCCTTGTACGGACTAAACAATGATCCTGCACCCGTATAAGGGGTAATCCAATTAGAAGTCATCTTGGGTACGTATTCGAGGAAGGCCACCAAGATGCTTTCTTTCTTGATTGTGGACCTTCCATTGGTCTACAACGCCATCCTTGGACAGCTTTGTTTAACCGCATTTGGAGCCGTGACTTCTATCCCGCATCTTAAAGTAAAGTTTCCAACTCCATTTGGCATCGAAGAAGTCCTAAGCGATCAAATGACTGGGCGGACTTGTTGTTTGTCACAAGTCACTCAAACGCCATCAAGTCAATAGATCCAAGACCTCGATCTCCGTGATGAGACCACATTACTCCAAGCCCAGTCTGGAGAATCAACAGATCAGATTCCACTAGACCCTAATGATCTTGAAAAACAAATTCAAATTTGGAATTCTTTGTCTGAGCCATTCCGAGGTCAACTTATCAATTTCCTCCGACAAAATTCTGACGTCTTTGCCTGAACACCTAGTGATATGCCAGGTATACCAATCATATTAATGGTTTATAAGTTGGGCCTAGATTCCGGCCATTAGCCTGTCCGGCAAAAAAAGACGTAACTAAATTAAAAAGTTGATTGCCATTCGAGAAGAAGTGAAGAAACTCCTGGACGCCATATTTATTTGAGAAGTTCGGTATCCAGACTAGTTATCTAATGTGGTTATGGTGAAGAAAAGTAATGGGAAGTGGAGGATGTGTGTTGACTTCATCGACGTCAACAAAGCATGCCTGAAGGATAGCTCCCATTACCAAGAATTGATTTGTTTATAGACTCCACTTCTAGACACAGGCTGTTAGTTTTATGGATGCATATTCAGGTTACAATCAAATCCATGAGTCTAGAGGACGAGGAGTATACGTCTTTCATGACCGACCAAGGGACATACTGTTATAGTGTTATGACTTTCGGTCTAAAAAATGCGCAACTTATTGGCGCCTTGTTAACAAGATGTTTGAAGTTCAGATCGGACGAAATATGAAGATATATGTGGACATCTTCCGGACGACCATATCCGCGACCTTGATGAAGCCTTTAATGCCTTAAGGACGCACTAAATGAAACTCAATCCGACCAAATGCACCTTTGGAGTTACCTTGGGAAAATTTTTAGGCTTTATTGTTTCGCACCGAGGGATAGAAGCCAATCCAGAAAAGATTAACGCTATTTTGGATATGAATCCACCTCGGACAGTAAAAGAAGTTCAAAAACTAACTAGAAGACTAGCAGCACTCTCACGTTTCTTGGCTAAATCAGCCGAAAAATACTTGCCGTTCTTTAAGGCATTAAGAGGAACAAAGGCCGCGGGCTTTCAGTGGCCTTCCGAATGCGAAACTGTCTTCTGAGAACTCAAGGAGTATCTTTCTCACCCGCCACTATTGACTTCTCCATAATAGGGCGAGGACTTGTTTTTATATCTGGCTGTGTTCGAGGCTGCTTTAAGTTCAGTCCTAATTCGTGAAATGTCTGACGGCTAAAGACCAGTGTACTACGTCAGCAAAATTTTAACTGATGCAGAAATTCGTTATACTCATGCTGAGAAGATAGCACTGGCATTTGTATATTCTGCCCGAAAACTTCGACCATATTTCCAAGTACACTGAATAATTATTTTTACAGACTAACCTTTAAAAGGGATTTTGCAAAGACCGGATGTGTCAGGACGATTGGTCAAATGGGCAATTGAATTGGGAGAGTTCGACTTAGAATTCCGACCGAGGCCATCTTTGAAAGGTCAGGCTCTCGCAGATTTCATCGTCGAAATGATAACACCAATTTCAGACACCCCTAAGGTTTTTGGGACTAGCAGTTCCCAGAATATTTTAACCTGGACTCTAAACATAGATGGCTTTTTTATGCAAGTTGGCTATGGAGCCGGAGTAGTATTGAGAACACCTAATGGGTCAGAGATAAAATATTCAATGACCATCGAGTTTCCAGCGACGAATAACGTGACCGAGTAAGAAGCACTACTTGTTGGGTTAAAATTAGCGAAAGAATGCTCGGCCACAAACTTCAAAGTATACAGTGACTCGGAACTGGTTGTTAATCAAGTCTGAGGGAACTTTGATGTTATTAATCCCATACTTTTCCAATATCTCTTTAAAGTCTGAGATCCAATTTCCTCGTTCAGTCATGTAGAAATGATTCACATTCCACGAGAGGAAAATGGGAAAGCAGATAGGTTGGCAAAAGCTGCCACCATCGGAGATCCAGTGCAGTACGTACGAGAACTGCACGAGATTCTGAAAGTACCTAACATAAATGACCCACAACAAGAAATCACGCAAGTGACCAATTCTGATAATTGGATGACACCATACATGAAATATCTATCCGAAGGTATATTACTAGAAAACCCAGATGAAGCTAGGCGTCTGAAAAAGATAGTGGGATGGTATACCATCATGGATGAAAAGTTGTACCATCGGGTGTACTTGATTCCATACCTACGGTGCCTTTTACCATAAGAGGCTGAGTACGCCTTTGGTGAGATACACCTCGGTATCTGTGGATCTCACATTAGTGGCAAAAACCTTACCTTTAATCTTATAAGGCAGGGATATTATTGGCCCCCCATGAAGTACAATGCAATGGACTTCATCCGAAAATATAAGAACTGCCAAATGCACAGGAATTTTACCCATCAGCTACATACAGAGTTTCGAATATTGCAGTCACCATGGTCGTTCGCACAATGGGGCATTGACATCATCGGACCACTTCCAATGTCATCAGGATAGAAAAAATTTATTATAGTCGATATTGATTACTTCACAAAATTGGTCGAGGTCGTCTCATTAGCCAAAATAACTGAGCAGAATGCAACCGAGTTTGTCCGACAAAATATTGTCTACAGATTTGGAATACTTGAAGTTATTGTGACCGACAATGGAACTTAATTCACCAGCAAATGTTTCACGAAATATTGTGCCAGTTTAAAGATAAAGTTGGCTCATACTTCAGTCGCTTATCCACATTGCAACGGACAAGTGGAAGTTACCAACCGCACAATACTGCATGGTCTTAAAACAAAACTTGAGAATGCTAGGGGCTCATGGGTGAACAAACTTCCTTCTATCCTTTGATCGTACAGGACAACACCCAAAGAACCTGCCCGTGAAACTCCTTTCAGTTTGTGTTATGGGACCGAGGCTGTTATTCCAATGGAGATCGGACTCCCTAGCCTTTGGGTCGAAAGTTTTGATCCATGTCACAACTCACAAAGATTTTGGGAAAATCTTGACTTACTCCAAAAAATTCTGGACAAGGCACGGTTAAGGACGGTGGCTTATTATCAAAGAATCACAAGGTACTACAACAAAAAGGTGAAGGCAAGACAATTCGATGTGAGAGATTTGGTCTTAAGGAGCATTGAAGTCACGGGCAATAATGCCGATCGGAACAAACTCTTACCAAATTCGGAAGGTCCGTTCATTGTCTTGGCTATCCTTAAGAATGGGGCGTACAAGTTATGTATCCAGAATGGCAGATTAGTGCTTAGGACTTGGAATGCCTGTCATCTTAAAAAATATTATCAATAAATTCATGTACTATCAGGTAAGGTTTGCATCGCATTAAGTGCTTATATTAATGTATATATTATTGAATGAAATTTCAGTTTCTTTTGTTTATTTACTTTTATGCGTGCTTGTTTTTCCATATTATTATATAGCCTAGGCTACCCCTAAGTCAGATGAAATTAATTCATCTGTATTGAGGACTAAATTAATTAGTTTGAGAAACTTTGCCACGGGTCTGAGCAGCTCATATGAAGTCGTTGCTTAAAACTTGATCAAGTTATCAAGTGATCCGAATGAGACCGAGAATGAAAACTTGGGGGGCTTTCTCAGAAGCATGCATGCTAAGATCCTTAAGGTTGCATCATTAGCCGAATATGGTTTTGAAAAACTTAAAGTACAAGTATGGCTTACAAGTCCGACTTGACTTAAGTAGTAGGGTTGGACATCAAATTTGTCTGACCAGAAAACAAATAGTTTGATGTATAAAATATCAGAATAAAGAGGGAGAGAGGGACAATTAGAATAAAATCTGATATTTCATTAATCATTTGAAAATGTACAAGTACAAATTATGGACAACGTCCAGAGGTTTTTGCCAGTGGTTCCTAGGATTCTACATCATATGTGAGAATGTACAAAACTTCAGATCGCCTGGTGGCACTGGCATTTTTTGGATGAAAAATGGAAATAGGAACGTCAGGTGTCACCATTTGAGCAATGTTTCTGCATAAGCTGATACCTTCCAAATAGCTGTGCTCAGACATCTTCAAAAGGTCCTCGGAACGGATTGAAGAATGCAGCTCACTATCAATCTTGGAGTACTTCTCTCGGAGGACGTTGTGACTCTGTTTCAGATCAGCCAATTCATGGTCAAGTTTGGAGACACATTCCTCGGCCTTCAGAAGTTTCTCCTTCTCCACATAGTCGTTAGTGAACTCCTTCACAATATCAGCGACACGACTTATTATTTCTTGGAATTGTAAGGGACACAATAAAAGTTAAAATACAAAAGAGAAGATATGAAAAGTTAAAGGAGGTTGCGAACAGTTACCTCAGAGTCAGAAACCTTCTGGCGAGGAACCTCGTCAATGGAAGTATTTGGGGCAGCTTAGACCTCGGTCTCCAAAATCCCCAATCGGACAACTTCAACTTCATCTTCATCTTCCTTAGGCACAGCCTCCACTTCTGCCTCTTTGCCTTCAAGATGAACTTCTTTAGCAATGATTTGGACCTCGGGCTTTGGGTAATGCTCCTCAGCAATATCCGTCCGAAGTTTCTCAGTGACCACCTCAGACGTGATAGTCTCTGGGAACTCATGTGATGGCATCCCCATGGCCTCCTTAGAGTGAATCTCACTTATCCAAGAAGTTCCCTTAGCAAAATTGGTCCGAATATCAAGCAAAGACTCCTCAGGCAAAGATGGTAGAATGGCTGGTACACCATACGAAGCAAGGTGCGGGGCAGAGGGAGGAATGATCTCGGTCACTTCCTCAACAATAGCTTCCACATTTTCACTTTCTTCTATTAGCTCGACGGCCTTAGAAATTTGTGCCGAGGAAGATGTGAAAGTCTGGTCCTTCGCAGTTGACAGTCATTTCCTCTTCATCAATATATTTATAGTTGTCTCATCCTCAGAACTGGACTCAGCAGAGGCCTCTTTATTGCCAGGCAAAATGGTTGACAGTTCTCTTATTACAATACCCTTTGAGGACTTTTTGCCCTTGGGCTTTTTATTCTTGTCCCCGGACTTTTTCTTCTTGGACTTGCCTGAGGACTCTTTTATTTTAAGTTCCTTAGCCTTTCTCTTATACCTTCTCTTAAGAAAGACCTTTGCAACTTAGGCCTCGGACTCCTCAACCTCAAGCTCCCACTTGGCTAATGCAAGTGATTCTGGAAAGAGTCATTAGTTCCTTCTATTCTCATTAAAAGTGGAGGCATTTCACGAATAGGATCCACCAATTTCTAGACGGACTCTTTCTCGTGGTAAAAAACATTCGTCTGCATAGCAGCAGAGACGCGGCCCCACTCTGTGCAAATCTCCCATTTGGAAGGAATGGCTAAGTAAAAATACCGATCCTTCCATCTCTTTGTGGAGTTAGGGTTTCCTCCACTAAACCCATACTTCGGCTGAGGACTCACGGTTATCCAATCTAAACAGTGAGCGAAACGAAACAAAACTTTAACGACTGTGGCATTGAAATCCACCCCGTAAATTCTCGCTAAAATACACAAAGAAATAAGGTACCTAACGCCATTTGGTTGAAGCCTGGCGATTGGTTCATGAAGCTCCGTAATTATATTATAAAACTCAGGTGCTAGGGGAAATTGGAGACCTCCTTTGATATGCATCTCATAAACTGTTATAAACCCTGGAGGAGGAGAAGTTGCTCGTCTGTTCACTCCAGGCATGATGTATGATAAAGAATGCGGAATCTTGTATCTAGCTTGATAGTATTCCACGTCTTCTGGAGTCAAGATCGATTGAATGTCGGAAACGCCCGACACCATTGAAGGTATTTGGTCAAATATAGGGCAAGAAAGTTTGGATGGAAGAGAACGGTAGCAAGAAAATGTAAAGTGTTCTTTTGGCATTTGAAAACGGATTTATAGTGGGGAAAAAGAGCTTCAAATGACGCCGTTTATATTCAAAATTCAAAAGACGTGCCCCATGATGGCATTGATATGTCTCAGATATCCATTTGCTTTATCAGACATCAAATTTCCCGACGCCAGTTATCATGAATTGCACGTTTCCAATGAGACTGAAACGACATGCATTTAATGTAGAGATACAAACTGTCAAACATTAACGCAACTTCATATTTGGACATTTTTTGGACTTCACACCAGGAGGCTAAATTTCTAGCCTCCTGGCATGGGGGGCTTATGATGGGTATGACGTTTATGGTCCAAAATAGAGAAGCCCAATGTGATTCTGCGCCGTCTGTGCAATCAAAGTCAACGACCCTTAAGAGCCGCACTGACCATATATCCGAATAAGAAATTATGGCCGAGCAGCTTATGTCTGAGTAAGCCTATAAGACCTGGATGGCCCAATTTAATAGAACCAATCCAATGGTTTGAACGGTTATTTAACTAACGACATCGGAAGTTAATTACAACTGCTATGGATTAAGATGATGGTTAAAACCGTTCGACAATTAACCACCCTGAGTTCATACAAGTAGATAGATAAGACGTCAAGAGCACATCAAACTCTATCTCTCTCTAAAAACAAGACGCCTAGAGTGCAAGTCCTTAGACTAAAATCCAATTTGATTATTTCCTGCCTATTTTCTCATACATAATTAGAATACTGACTTGTGCATCGGAGGATATACCGGGGAACGAGTCCCGCCAATCCTTTGATTGTTATTTGTGTTTGCATAGGGTTTGATTTAGAAGCTTACAGAGTTTGAGGACAACAAGTGACCGACGAACACAAGCCTTCATCCATACAACAATTAGATCCTCGATACGCAACAAATATAATAATATCAAATCAAATGAGACTAAATAGATAAAATATTTCTAGTTGTTTGAATTGAATAGATGTAGGTCGACCATAATTTTATTTTTAATTTATTTTTTTAATTAGATAAAATATTATCTAAAAGCTAATATTAAAATAGAAAGGGCATTTTTTATGTAAATATGAATTTTAAAATAAAAATATTTAAAAATAAAAATGTCTATGGACCGTCCTGAACCGATCCAACTTGGATATGGACGGGCATAGTTATAATTTTTGACTCGGTGATCCGGACGTGTCCAACCCTGCCCAACTTAGCTATTACCAATTTTCATCGAAATCCAACCTGTGTTCAACCTAAACTCGAATGCGATCATATCTAAGAGATATTAGCGTTTGGAGTAAGGGTAAATGAGAAAGCTATCTTGAAATAGTTATTTTTGGATAGCTGGGAATATAAAAACCCAATTGGATATGCTTATAAAAACTATATTGGAATATTAATAATACTTATTTGTTCTTTCGCTTGGAAAAAATGGGATCCCCTCCATGACCTTCCTCTCCTTTCTGTAAAAGCTGTTGCTTTCACACACAAATTTCATATTCTTAAAACTAAAAGAATCCCCTTCCACTGACTCAATTTGGCCCTAATTTTTGAAGCCGTATTCCACATTTTGAAGTCTCTCTCATGAGTAAGCTTTAAACCAAATTCATTGTGTTTCAAATAATGCTCAATGTCAGATCATCTTGCATTTGTAGAGCAACTCAAATGTGATTTCCATTTGTCAAATAATGGATGTGTTGCAGAACAACTTGAAGAGTTAGAGGTGGTTTCAGCCATTTGAAAAGACAGGTTGCATTTTTTTTTTTCACATTTGGCAATGTGGTTACAATTATTAGCAATCTTGAATTGTCAAGATCAGCCAAGAATGTGAGCTAAACCATCTAACCATATGGTTTTGATGTCTCAAGTGAGGGCTCAGAGAGAGATTTTGATGAAATAGGGTAGGTGGTAGAGGGGGTTTTGTTATTGTTTACACAGGAGGTGCTTGAATTATGCTGTGGAAAAGGATGGAGAATAGAGAGAACTTTACTTCATTATCGGCAAAAATTGATGTGGTTATAGTTCTGACAAAATAGCATCCGTTGGATTTACTGTCCAAAATCAGTACTTATTTGATTGCTTTTATTGAGTGACTACACTAAGTGGTGTTCAGTGTGGTGCTTGAGCAGGCTTCTGGTGTAATGGTGTTAATAGTTAACTGATAGTTTTTATGTCGGCAGGAAGGAGGGTGATCCTTTCTTGTTGTCTGGAACTCCTTTGCTAGTGTGACTTCTGGTTTTTATGTTTTGATGTCTTTGAAATGAGTGTTTGGCAGGCCAATGATATATTGATTCCATGCCAAATCACTATAGAACTCCATAAAACCCTCGAGGAAGGTAGCAGGGTGGGGTATGTTGTTTTCCAGACTGTCTGCTTGTATCTAGGGTATTTATACCCCATAGTTTTGCAACAATATGAGCATGTTGCCTCACCTACCCCCCGAAGAGGGGGGGGGGGGAGATCTGTATTTTTGTTTGACCTCCTGTGTCAGTTTGTAATGTAAACTTTGTTTTATTTTTTGGATGGAGAAGAGGGATCTGAAGTTGGTTGAATGAGCCCCTCCCCTTTTAGGTTCTTGCCATTGTCCCCTCTGCTTTGTTCATAGGATGTTACTATGTGTTGAGCCGAGCGGCAGAAGATTACTTATATGACTGATTTTTCTTGATTGAACTTGTGGTTTTGTATATACTGTCGATTTTGGCAGTTCAACCCTGCTTTGTATCTATCTTCAGCTGTAGATATTTTTTTTTTCAGACGAGTAACACTATTTGGTAGCAGGTGCCAGAAGTCAACATTCATCGAGCAATCACGAGTTTTCCACTTCTGTTGGGTTGTTCAAGTGGCAAGCTTACACCCATGGTAGAACAGTTTAATCAATTAGGGCTAAAAGGCAATAGGCTGGGTAAAGTTATTGCTAAGAGTCCTCAGCTGCTACTAAGGAAACCCCAGGAATTCCTCAAGGTATGTGATTGCATGTCTGGCCTTGTGTATTGATGTAATTATGTGTGAGATTTGGGACATAAGTGCTATTCATTTCTTTTTTTCTATTTGATGTTAGTATTGATTTGCGTAGACCACCTTGATTTTTTTTAGGTGTATGCTCCCTAAATTTTAAGTCAACTTAGAATCCATAGAGTAAAATTTAAATGCTCTGTTTAGGTGGTCACGTTCATGCAAGAGTTGGGATTTGACAAAGAAAGTATTGGGAAGATTCTAGGGCGCTGTCCTGAAATGTTTGCTTCTAGCATTGACAACACACTTCAGAAGAAGGTTAAATTTTTAAGTGGTATTGGCATATCGAAGCACCATCTTCCTCGGGTTATTAGGAAATATCCAGAGCTTTTTGTTTCAGATGTTGACAGAACTCTACTCCCTCGGTAAGGTTCTCAATTCCATATAAATATATCAACTGTTTTATTTGAACTTGTATAATGGTGTGAAGCCCGTCGGATGAAGTGTGGATCGATTTACAATGGAGTTTTGATATCGATGTGTTGTGGAGGTAGATTGTTCCATATCGGTTAAGTTAAGAGATGACAACCTGCTTATAAACAGAAAAGTACTTCTCTGCATTCTAGATGCCTTTTTAGGGACAAAATCGTATGGTGTTAACTGGATGTGTCCCACACCTTCCTCTAAAGCAAATGATACCTCAAAAAGTAATGGGCCCAACCTAGAAACTTAATACAATGAAAAGGTCACGATACCCTTTGCTTGGGGATAAGAAACCAAGACATTAATCAGTTCCTTGGTACAAGTTTATCCTGGTATAGGCTTGGGGACTTTGGGGACCATTCATAATATAATAGATTAAAATATTTGCCCATATGTATTGATAGCTGACCCCCTATTCTACGACAATACCACAATATATTTACATATAAACGTTATATCGGCTGATATTTAAAATATCGGTCAATATGCATGATATTTGACTGATATATAAGTCAATATGGTCCTGTCAATTTATGATTTTTGAAAATTTTTTTCTTTTACTATATACGATATTTATACATCTTATCCAATACCGATATAGTTGCAACTATTATCGATGTCGGTATTTTTATCCATGGCATATTCATGTATTTCAAATACTTTGCCTTTTCATGCTGCACCATGTAGCATATCCCATCAAATTTAATCTTTATTGCAAAAATAATATGATAATTATTTTAAATTTATTCTATTTAAAAATAGTAAATTTAAAAGTATTTTTATTTCATATATATATAATAAAAATCACTCGGTGTATTCACACCATTGAAAAAAAAAAAAAAATCTTGGAACTGTCTCTAATTGAGTTGCAAGGTTTCCCAGTGCCTTACAGCTCTTTTGCATGCTTTAATCAGGCAGCCCAAGGCAAGGCAGCCTTATCTCTTTAACGTAAAAATAAAATTTTGAACATTCAAATTTCACGTAGAAATCCATATAGCAGAACATTGCCCTAGACTATCCTATCCTATACCAGGTTAACTTAATTTTTATAGTCCGATGAGCAGGCTAAACTACTTGATGGACGCCGGGTTCTCGAAGAGGGACATAGTGTCCATGATCAGCCGATTCTCTCCGTTGCTCGGCTACAGCATTGAAGAAGTTCTGAGACCAAAGTTGGAGTTTCTGGTCAAGACAATGGAGAAGCCGGCCAGGGATGCAGTGGACTACCCCAGGTACTTCAGCTACTCCTTGGAGAAGAAGATAAAGCCAAGGTTCTTGGTTCTCAAAGGTAGGAAAGTAGATTGTAGTTTGAGGGAAATGCTGGCCAAAAATGATGACGAGTTTGCGACCGAGTTTATGGGCATCGGAAGGATGTTTATTCCTCCTCAATGAACCGAGTGTTCATGGTGGTTCATCGGTGATATTGGCGGCGCTGTGGTGGTTGTTTTGTGCATAGTGCAGAGGACAACAAAGAGGCCAAGATTTCCCTTTTGATGTTGCTGTTGTACTTCAAAGAACTTAAAAGCTTGTGTTTGTGGTAGGAAAATCAATGGGGTAACATCCTTTAATCAACCTGGGTTGATATAACTATTATTAATTTATTTATTGCCAAACGCAACCTAAGTTATCAAAAGAATGCTGTGAAAAGCATTCAATCCATGAAGAAAGACCGTCCCTTTTGTACTCATTGTAGGATCACTGGGCACACTGTGCAGCAGTGTTTTAAGATTGGTAATATTGAGGCACCCGTGTGTTCTCATTGCCATAAGACTGGACATTCTGTCGAGAAATGCTATCAATTACATGGCTACCCACCTGATCACAAACTGTATGGAAAAACTGGCAACGAGATGCCTTCCGCTAATCTTTCGAGTTTCAAAAGTTACACAGGCCAGGGAGGAGATACTGATGACAAAATTGCCTTGACCAAGGCCCAATTTGATCAACTCATGGAGTTAATTCAGTCCCGGGACAAGGACAAACCGAACCAGTGCATTTTCGACCCACAAATTGAGCAGCCGAAGGCTGCTAATATGACAGGTATAAAGTCATGTGTATTGCCTTCTCAGCATTGTTCGAACAATATAAAAAATTACAGATGGATTTTAGACACTGGGGCCACAGATCATATGATATGTGATCCTGCTTTATATGCCCATAAAGTCCAATTTTCATGTTTTGTTAATCTTCCGGATGGAAGAAAAACATCTGTTTCTCACATTGGCAATGTTAAACTTACGGATAAAATGATGTTGGACCATGTTCTCTGTGTCCCTTCGTTCTGTTTTAATCTGATTTCTGTAAAGCGGCTGACCGACGCTATGCACTGTTGCGTGTTCTTCTTCTCTAATGTTTGCTTGATTCAGGACCTTGTTTCTTGGACAACGATTGGGATGGGTGAAGAGATAAATGGGTTGTACCATCTGAAGCATGCTGCTGTCCCTTCAAACACTTTGACTATTTTTCTTCTCAAATATGGTCATCTGGACATTAATTCTTCTGTTCACTCTGTTTCATCTCCCATTAATATCTGGCATTGTCGTTTAGGACATATTTCCCATTCTAGACTTAAGCTGATAGATAATCCTCTTGTAAAAGGAGTATTACATTCTATTAATAATAATGATCCCTGTTCTGTTTGTCATATGGCCAAACAGCGTCGCCTCCCTTTTTCTCCCAGCACCCACAAGTCACTCACCTTATTTGATGTGGTGCATTGTGACTTATGGGGACCATGTTCCGAGGTGTCTTATGATGGATATAAATATTTCTTAACAATTGTTGATGATGCGTCCAGAAGTACCTGGATTTACCTCCTGAAACAAAAATCGGATACAAAATTGTGCTTGGAAGCCTTCTACAATTTGGTTGCCGCACAATTTAACGTTAAGATCAAAGTAATTCGTAGCGATAATGGAACTGAATTTAAGCTGGGAGATTTTTACAGCAAAAAAGGTGTCATCCACCAACGTAGTTGTGTGGAGACACCACAGCAAAACGGTGTTGTTGAACGCAAACACCAACATTTTTTAAATGTGGCTAGAGCCATTAGATTTCAATCAGGACTTCCTTTGGAATTCTGGAGTGATTGTATTCTTACCGCTGCTCACCTCATCAACAGAATTCCTACTCCATTACTTGAAAATAGAACTCCATATGAAATTTTATTCGGAATCAAACCTAACTATGAAAACCTCCGCGTGTTTGGCTGTTTGTGCTTTGCTTCCACCATCGCTAATGGTCGTACCAAATTTGACCCTCGAAGTAGAAAATGTGTATTTCTCGGCTATCCATTCGGTGTCAAAGGATACAAATTACTCGACTTGAATAGTCAAACCACCTTTCACTCACGTGATGTAATTTTCCACGAAGAAATTTTTCCCTTTCAAAATAATACAGTTGACCACAACACCAATGATCTGTCAAAACAACCTGACATCATCAATGATGAGCAATTACGCCAAACTCAGACGGGACCACTAATCTTGCACGATACCTATTCAGCTACTGACCAAACCGTTAATGATAATGCCAACCTATCTGTTGTCCCAACTCAAGATGAGTCTAATAGTCATCCAGACAAATTGATAGATAATCAACCAGAACAAAATACACCATCTCCCATAGATAACCAGATGCCAATTCGTAGAACTACTAGAGTTAGAAAGGCCCCTGAATATTTGAAAGAATTTCACTGCCATCAAGTCTCCCAAAACTCACACACTCAGTCAAAAATTCAGACTACCTCAGGTAAGCCCTATTCCATTGAAAATCATATCTCATATCAAAAATTATCTCCTACCTTTGGACATTTTTCGGCTACTATAACGACTCACAATGAACCACAAACTTACACCCAAGCCATTCGGGATGAAAAATGGCGTGAAGCCATTGCTAATGAATTGAACGCGTTAGAACAAAATAAGACATGCATCATCACAGACTTACCTTCCGGTAAGAAAATAATTGGATGTAGATATGTTTTTAAATTAAAGTTCAATAGCGATGGAAGCATTGAGCGACACAAATGTAGATTAGTTGCGAAAGGCTATACACAACAAGAAGGAATAGATTATCACGAAACTTTTTCTCCAGTCGCAAAACTAACTACAGTTCGATGTCTTTTAGCAATAGCGGCTATCAAAGGATGGCACCTGTATCATTTTGATGTCAACAATGCCTTCCTACACGGGGGTTTAAATGAAGAAATCTACATGCAAAAACCCCCTGGGTACACTAAAGGAAAACCGAATCAAGTTTGTAGACTGTTGAAAAGCATATATGGGCTTAAACAAGCTTCTAGACAGTGGTACTCCAAATTGTCTACATCCCTAATTGCTTTTGGTTTTACCCAATCCAAGGCTGATTATAGCCTATTCACTAAACAAGATGACTCCTTCACAGTGCTACTTGTGTATGTGGACGATATCATTGTGGCTAGTAGTTCTTTAGACTCTATTCACTCTATCAAATCGTATCTTAATCGTGCCTTCAAGATTAAAGACCTTGGTGCCTTACGATATTTTCTTGGGATTGAAGTTGCACGATCATCCGTTGGCATCCATATATGCCAAAGGAAATATACCCTTGACATATTAGCTGATTCTGGTTCCCTTGGTTCCAAACCCCTTAAACTTCCAATGGACCAAAACATAAAACTTAGTAAAGAAACTGGGACTGTATTACAAGATCCTAGCATCTACCGAAGACTGATTGGCAGGCTCCTCTACTTAACGGTCACAAGACCTGATATATGCTATGCTGTCCATATTTTGAGTCAGTTCATGACTCGCCCGACGTCTCATCACATGAATACGGCCCATCAAGTACTGCGATATCTCAAACAAAATCCGGGGCAAGGTATATTATTCTCTTCCACTTCTAACATTCAACTTCGAGCTTTTTGTGATGCAGATTGGGCTTCTTGCCCTGACACTCGAAGATCCATTACTGGCTACTGCACCTTCATTGGGAACTCCCTCATCTCCTGGAAATGCAAGAAACAATCGGTTGTCTCTCGCTCTTCCGCGGAAGCAGAATACCGGTCCATGGCTGCCACTTGCTGCGAATTATCTTGGCTTCGTTATATCTTACGTGATTTACGGATTCTTCACCCTCACGCCGCTGATCTTTATTGTGATAATCAAGCTGCTCTTCACATATCCGCCAATCCTGTTTTCCATGAACGGACCAAGCACATTGAGCTGGACTGTCATTTAGTTCGTGATAAAATTCAAGACGGCAGTGTTCGCACTCACTATGTGACCACTCATAATCAGCTTGCAGATATGTTCACCAAAATACTACCGTCCCATCGATTGAAGATCCACTTATCCAAGATAGGCATAATCAATATATATGCTCCACCTTGCGGGGGGGTATTAGAAAATACAGCTGTAGCATAAATATTGCACTGTATATTTTCTTTCCTTGTATTTTTATTTCTTGTATATTTTTTCCTTATTTTTTTCTTTCCCTTATTATTGTTTCCGTTGGCAATTGTATATTTAAGAGGGCTTCGGTCCTTTGTACTGAATATATATAGAAAACACAAAACTGCAATGTATTTTTCTCTGGCGTCCGTCGCCTTCATCATCGTTTCCTGAGCAAATCCTCTGCCGCCGTTCGTTTTCTCTCCTCCACCTTCGTCCTTCACCTTGCTTTGGCACAACACCAAATCTTACACTTTTGTTTCATTTTTTTGGTTTACAAATCTAATAATCAACAAATAGGATAATCTAGATTCAATCTCGAGTCAACCATAGATCGGTAGGGATCAAGCATCAACTACGCTATACTTACGGGTCAAGTAACTAACAGTATATCAACTCAGGAATGATTGGATCTCTGGGTTCTATTTTAGTCATCCAAAATATTAGATGCCCTTATCCTCTAATTGATTGAGATCATTTTTAAAAGTGATAGAGGATAAAACGCTTCCATAATGGCGTCTCAACAAACCGCTTCCGATTCTTCATCAAACGCCGCTAATACATCCTTCAATCCTTCACAAGACCACATGCGTGCTCAAACCCTAACTGACCTTACAAATCCATATCGACTTGAAATCGGTGACAACCCCGCTATCACCTTGGTTACTGATCTTCTTACCGTCGATAACTACTCAACCTGGTCCAGAGCAATGCGTCGTGCNTTCGTTTTCTCTCCTCCACCTTCGTCCTTCACCTTGCTTTGGCACAACACCAAATCTTACATGGTATCAGAGAACTAATGGCGTCTCAACAAACCGCTTCCGATTCTTCATCAAACGCCGCTAATTCATCCTTCAATCCTTCACAAGACCACATGCGTGCTCAAACCCTAACTGACCTTACAAATCCATATCGACTTGAAATCGGTGACAACCCCGCTATCACCTTGGTTACTGATCTTCTTACCGTCGATAACTACTCAACCTGGTCCAGAGCAATGCGTCGTGCCTTGAGAGCCAAGAACAAACTTCAGTTCATTGAAGGAACCGTTCCCAAACCGATCGATCCCACTGACCCTCTGTTTGAAATCTGGGGCCGATGCAATGACATGGTCGTTTCTTGGATCCAAAATTCGGTAAGTTCTTCTATCAAATCCAGTGTGGCCTTTGTCGACGACGCCTCTGAAATTTGGAGCGAATTGCGGGACCGATTTACTCAACAAAACGGGCCACGCATTTTTCAATTAAAAAAATCGTTGGCCAGTCTTGTGCAAGAACAGGAATCAGTAAGTATATACTACGGTAAACTCAAAACCCTATGGGATGAACTCTTAATCTATGATCCCCTCCCGAATTGTGATTGTGGGAAAACGAAACTCATGGCTGACCGATATCAGCGTGACTGTGTAATTCAATTTTTGATGGGCTTAAACGATTCATACGCTCATACCCGTGACCAGATTATGCTCATGGACCCTCTCCCCTCAGTTAACCGTGTATTCTCTGTTGTTCAGCAACAAGAACGACAACACAGGATGTTGTCTGTTCTGGAATCACCCCATACACTGGCTTTAACAGCCAAACGCAACCTAAGTTATCAAAAGAATGCTGTGAAAAACATTCAATCCATGAAGAAAGACCGTCCCTTTTGTACTCATTGTAGGATCACTGGGCACACTGTGCAGCAGTGTTTTAAGATTGGTAATATTGAGGCACCCGTGTGTTCTCATTGCCATAAGACTGGACATTCTGTCGAGAAATGCTATCAATTACATGGCTACCCACCTAATCACAAACTGTATGGAAAAACTGGCAATGAGATGCCTTCTGCTAATCTTTCGAGTTTCAAAAGTTACACAGGCCAGGGAGGAGATACTGATGACAAAATTGCCTTGACCAAGGCCCAATTTGATCAACTCATGGAGTTGATTCAGTCCCGGGACAAGGACAAACCGAACCAGTGCATTTTCGACCCACAAATTGAGCAGCCGAAGGCTGCTAATATGACAGGTATAAAGTCATGTGTATTGCCTTCTCAGCATTGTTCGAACAATATAAAAAATTACAGATGGATTTTAGATACTGGGGCCACAGATCATATGATATGTGATCCTGCTTTATATGCCCATAAAGTCCAATTTTCATGTTTTGTTAATCTTTCGGATGGAAGAAAAACATCTGTTTCTCACATTGGAAATGTTAAATTTACGGATAAAATGATGTTGGACCATGTTCTCTGTGTCCCTTCGTTCTGTTTTAATCTGATTTCCGTAAAGCGGCTGACCGACGCTATGCACTGTTGCGTGTTCTTCTTCTCTAATGTTTGCTTGATTCAGGACCTTGTTTCTTGGACAACGATTGGGATGGGTGAAGAGATAAATGGGTTGTACCATCTGAAGCATGCTGCTGTCCCTTCAAACACTTTGACTATTTTCCTTCTCAAAAATGGTCATCTGGACATTGATTCTTCTGTTCACTCTGTTTCATCTCCCATTAATATCTGGCATTGTCGTTTATGACATATTTCCCATTCTAGACTTAAGCTGATAGATAATCCTCTTGTAAAAGGAGTATTACATTCTATTAATAATAATGATCCTTGTTCTATTTGCCATATGGCCAAACAGCGTCGCCTCCCTTTTTCTCCCAGCACCCACAAGTCACTCACCTT
>JAODPA010082379.1:2523-58564 GCA_025585075.1 Nepenthes mirabilis | reverse complement strand
GATTTCATAAATAACTAGATGTATTAATTAGTGATTATAGATTTAAAAGAGATAATTGCATATATTCAATCAATATTATCATAATGTAGCTGACAATAATATCATTTTTTCCGGTTTTGATGGTATTTATCCAGACGGCCACCTACCAAAGCGACATCACGGGCAAGCACCTCTGTAACGGAGAACCGTACCGTTACACTGCGCACAGCTCAACGACTGCTCCCTCTGCGCTCACCATCTCCGTCCTATGGTCGTCGTGATATCAGATTCAGAGGTGGAGGTTTCATGCTCATTTTCTTCGCAATTACTTCGATCGCCGTTGAAATTTCTCACTTGATATACCTAAGTTTTTCTCTTGTTTGAGGAATAACAGCAATCACAATGGCTTTTCAAGGAAAGAAACTGATCAACAATCCTAACGGTTCGTCTTTCTCGTCCGCGGCTCATTTTACTTCTGGTTATGAGTGGAAGTTTGTGGTTATCTTTGAAATGTTGTTTTAGTGCTGATTTATAATCTGTGTTTCAAAGCATTTGAACGTGTTCCATTTTTGCCGAAGGTAGGTGTGTCGGAATTGAATTCGAGGCGATCGAAGTGAGGCAATGAAAATGTTTGGGACAAACAGCTTTACTTCTATCGAGTCAGCGCGAAGGAGAGTAGACCACCTAGCTGGCTAGTGTTAAATGCTCTGTTCGGTTGTTGTGAAAATTCCTGGATGTATAAGAAACGGAATCTTCGAATCTTGGAACATGCTACTTAAATACGATGTATTGATTTCTACTGGAAGTTATTTTAGTTTTCACGAAATTTTAGAACGATGCCTTAATCTTTATTTTGAGTGGCTGTATTCTTCAATAAAGAACTTGGTAATTTACTGGAGAAAGCTTGGGACCTGTTATAGTCCACCTACTATTGGACTCACTTGTCATCTTAATTGTCTATGGTGAAGATTTGTTTTGTGTTTCAATGGTCTATTCTAATCTTCACCTTTTGTTTTTTTATCAATCTAGCACTTGGGATGACATGGGAGAACCTTGACAAGTCTTGCAAGTTTGGGCAGGAGATTTGATTTATTATGTAGGACTTTGCCTTAAATAATGTCAAGGGTGGATCTAGGATTTTTCTCAATAGGGTCAATAATTTTATAATTTTAATTTTATCTAACAGAATAGATTTTAGAACAATTATGTTATTATTACAAAAAGGTCAAAATTTAACTAATTTTATAAGTGAATCATGATGACTAATAAATAAATTTTATTGGGTCAATTAAAAAAAATCCATTGGGGTCAAGAATTTTAGTTCAATTATTTATATATATATATGTATATATATTAATTTTCTTTTATTATATAATTTGTTTTGAGTGGGGTCAATTGATCCCACACTGGAACACATGCATCCGCCAATGCTTGATGATTGCTCAGTCTAGGTATCTGGGTTTCTGGATTTAATTGATTACATAACTGAATTTGCATTCCAATGGGACGGGCTGCTTGAGTTGCTGAGAAAAATGCTCTAAAGTGAAAGATATTGGTCTTGAGATCGAGTTAATATTCAAAACAGTAAATTGTCTGCTATTCCGCACTGTGGTGCTGCAGAGAACATGAATATCTAGAAAAAAATTGGCTGTGGTCAGATTAGGCTTCGGAAATTTGTTTCTTTGAATTGAATGAATTCCCTTGGTTGTGTATAATGCAGAAACTCAAAGATCCTTTCTTAAGAATTCTAGTTCAACGGTTCAAAACTCATGCTATAAAATCAATCTTTATGTTCACGTTTTGTATTGTGTTGATAGATGAGTTGCATATAATAGCCATCACTGAACATCCACGGGTTGATGATTTGGTAAATGGCTGTGAGGATTGTGTGACATTATATTTCCATTGCTCTGGATGGAAAATAATTCAATTGGAATCATTATGATGGAGGAGAGCTAGTTGGGAAAGTAGGTGGTACTGCATATCATGAATCCCACTCTGTGTTCACTTGATCCATTCAATTGTTTGGTTCAAAACTCCTAACTGACAGAATCAATCTCCAATTCCATGGGGAAGATAGTTTCCGTGTTATCTCTTTTTAACAGATGCAAAAAGAACCATGTAAACCATTATCTCAAGTGAATTGGGAATTACATATCATGAACGAAACACCACCAAATCTGCTTCATATCTGATCAAAAGGGCGGGCAAAATGAAAGCACCATCCACACATGAAGACACCAAAATCCTCCAAAAAGGTTCAACCTTGACACAAAAATTACTATGAGGTGTTACTGGCCTAAAAATCCTGTTGATGTGGAAAACAAATAAAATACTATGAGGCAATCTTAGTAAATGGATAATAAAATTACATATTTTTTTAAATGATTAACATACATTAAAAGTTGAAGTAATTATGAATGTTAATGAATATATACATAATTTGTAAAACAATTATCTATAAAATTTTTCATCATAAGCATTGAGTTTAGTATGAAAGTATCGTAATATATAACACCTGGAATTTTGTAATCGTGTCATGTCTTGTGTCGTAGTCATAAGCATGCATAGAATAGTTCTCAAAGAGCAAATATATCTAGTATACCCCTGAAAGGCATCATGTATACTAAACGCAGTTCCAAAGTCCTCACATCATGAGCATACAAATGACACATGCAAGGCTCGTCCATAAACATAAAACATCTTTGTTCAAGATAAAATCATATTCTAAAGCGCTTATGATTAAAAACTATATAGAGATTTTCATAAATATTGTTGCGTTCGGATTCCGCGGGGTCCGAGAGATGCAGAAGTTGGCGAGGGCCCGTCGGATCCGTGGTTTCCGGGCAACACAAGTGATTGGAATGTTGGATGTTAGAGGAAGATTGAGACCGGATCTTTTACGTGGAAAACCTCCTCTCGAATGTGGAGGAAAAACCACGAGGCTCGGGGCCTTGAAAGTGCTTCACTATTTGGGTTGAAATCTTTACAGAGTACAATTGTGAGGGTTAATCCCTTCCTTGTCTCTCGTTTTAACTCTCTCTTCTTCGCCTTACAGGAGGAATGGGAGACTAAGCAGCCGAGAGTGTGAGCGGTGCTCTCCTCTGTTAGAGAGGTCTTAGTGAGGGTGAGACTTTGCCCAGAGGTCCCCCTTTTGGATGGAGCCTCACTGGGTATTTATAGTGGAAAATGGGTAGTTGGGGAGTAGACACGTGGCGGCCATCTGGTGGCCGGGTCTATTGTCTGCATTTATTGCTGCTGACGTGGGCGGAGTGGCACGCAACGGCGCCGCTGCAGCACTTGAGTGTGTCAGGCGTACAGAGTCTGAATATCAGCCTTGATTTGACCAGGCGTGCCCTGTTGAAACGGCGACTGGCAGTGGTTGCAGGCTTTCTTGGGAACCGGCGAAGTAGCCTAGCTGGCATTCCCGGTCATGAACGAGCGGTCCTCGTCCAGTTGTGATGTTCCTCGTGAGTTTGTGGACTTGTGAGATGAAGCAGCTCTTGGAGGACATTCTGGGGAAAAGTCCGAGCATCCCTTCTTGGCCTCTCGGGCAGTTCTAAGACTCTGCAAGGCCTCTCGGGCTTAGTGAGCGGATGGAACCTCTTGAGCCTCCGCCGTTATTTCGTCCTTTGGGCCATCCGATTTCCTTAACTTCCGAGAGTGTTCCTGGGCCTCTTATTTGGGCCCTTCTTCTGGGCCATGCTTTTATGGGCCTTTATACTGGGGCCCAACAAATATAATAGCATATTATTTATTTTTTAGATTTTAAAATCTATTTGCAAATATGATCAATTAAATGGAAAACATTCATGTAAATCTTATTGTCTACTCACTTGAACCGTATAGTACAATATTTACTTATCTTTGAATTTTCAAGGTGGAATCTAATACCAAATCTTGACCAATTTTAAAATATATCATGATATATTTAGTTACTAATATACTTTAAGCTATAACCCAAGAATGTTTAGATACATAATATTCCTTTTATTTTGAACTGCAGAAATAGCCAGCAGCTGCTGCTGCCTTTTCTTTTTATTCACTGCAGGGGCAACCGCAACATGCTGCCCCTACTTGTTTCTGCAGAGCTAGCAATCAGAGCTGCTATTTTTCTTTTCCTGCCGTTGACAGGTGGCCTGACATGGTCACCTGCTTTTTTTTTTTTTTTTTGGTTTGCTTGTTTCTTTGTATTTTTCTCTTCCTTTTTCTTTTTTTAAAAATTATCTGGGTCCTACACCTATACAATTCCTTAACCTGGCTTTTATACTAATGGATAAGATTTCTTGAAGGGAGGAAAAGTTGTCATGAACTTTGACTAGCAAGCCTGCCTTAAGTGAATGTAACTGACCAAAAGGAACAGGAGTAGTTTGGTGTCAAAACAAAAGCAGTAGCCACACCATTTGATATATAGAGCTGCTAGTGCAACTAATTCAGATTTGATTTGGTCATTTTAAATTTGATTTCCCTTTGAGCATGTTTGGCATTTTGAGCTGAGTTTTTAATTTTTATATGCCCTCCAATGAGTTAAGCATAAGATGATAAGAGGCAATATAAGCAGCTGATGAAGCAATCAAAATTCAAGAAAGCACTTCTCTTCTAAAATTTTGTCACAACCTTCCTTTCCCTCCAAAGCCCTCCTACTTCAGTATTTTCTTCCCGGTCAGTTTCGGTATGCAGTACTCAGGGTAACAAATCTTTTTCTTTTGTAAAGAAGAATTCTCACCACCACCGTGTGGGCTTGGCCCCTACTCTAGGTGCATGATTTTACTGACAGTGTTGCGATGACAACATAGATGACAACAAAGCCTTAATTTTTATGCTATAAGAAGCATATGAAGCAATGAAGATTCAAGTAAGTGCTTCTAATCTAAGTTCTTTTACGATCTTCCCTCTCCCTCCAAAGCCTTTCTACTTCCGTTCTTTCCCTCAGTTATTGTCTGCACTACTTAGGGTCACAATTTTACAACATTAACATAGACAACAACAAAGCCTGCCATTGCTGGATTTAAGACTCCCATGAGATGGTAAATTTATATTGTTAATGTGAACATTTGAATTTATTTTTTGCGTGCTGCTTATTATTTACTTATCTTTAGGTGAAGTACATAACAAAAAAGTGCAAGTATTAGGTAATATCATCGAATAATGGTTGTTTATATGCTTTTCCTACAGATGTGGTAATGGAGTTTATTGAAGGTCTGGTGGAGACCTATCCCGGGTTGCAGTATTTGGATGGTTTTCCAGAGGTGATTATACTGATGATTCTGTAAATAATCAATTGCAGTCTCTCTACTTTATTTGGTGACATTTTCTCTTTTGATGTTATAGGTTAAGGTAGTGTTACGTGCTGATGTTTCAAGTTCAACATATGATAAAGTTGCTGTCATATCAGGTATGAAACATTCTGTGGAGTATAAGATCTATACGCATGTATAAGCTGTAAGCACAAAGACTGAAGGTCGTCTCACACCTTGTTGCTTTGCATAACAATGTTCTGTCTTGGAAATAATTTTCTTATAGCTGCTGGTTAATGTCGAAATTGGATTTGCTTCTGAGAATAATGATGAAGACTTGCTGTTTATTTGGATGTGCCAAATTTCCAATTTTGTGATTACTTAATTACATGATGTTCTTATTGGAGGCCTGATCCTTCGTCTTTGGTTGACTGATTTGTTTAGTAGTAGAAAACTCAAGTTATTTTCTAGAAAAGTTTTCAGAAAAACAGAAAGTTTGGAAAATATATTTAAATATGTTCTTTAGATTGGTGAATAAATTAGATTTAATAAAACATGGAAAATATTTTTTTATAGGTAATGAAAAATTATAAAAAAATATCTTTTGGATAGTTTCCCGGTTTTCCAAAAATCACTTCAAAGTTGAAAACCAAGAAAATATTTAGGTTCTTGTTTTAATACTTTCTACAACTTTAAAAATTAATCATTTGTGCATCATCAAATGAATGACAACATCATGCTAATTATATTATATAACTTAAAGGATCATTGTTCTTAAAATAATAATATGTCATTAACAGCCATACTTAACTTATTGATAATTATGTTCACAGGTAATGCTATAAATGAATTATTACTTGACTTAGACTCAATTCTTTAAGTTGTCAAGGATAAAATTGAGTTTGGGCTCGACTCATTAGCTTTTTGAATTTAGATCAAATGAATTGAGCTCTCTCTTTTAACTAAGCCATTGTTACTAGTTCAATGTCAGGCACAGGTAACATAGTATGTGATACATACATAGTGTCATTTTACATAATAGATTATCATCAAGCACCACATTCTGCATGTGGATTGCTGTTACATGAGTCTTTCTTTCCGTGAGAAATTGAAGTGTTTACTTTTGAATTTGGCTAGGTCGTAGTTAAAACAATACATTTAAGGAAGGAGAAACAAAATAAGAGAACATAATAATCTTCCATTGATTTGCGTTAATCATGTTTTTTCCTAATCTATTGATTTCCTTGACACTCCCCTTCAAGCTGGTCTATAAATGTTATTTAATCTCAGCTTGGAACAAATGAATTTCAACCATTTACTAATCTAAGAGACTTTATGAACATTTAAATGAGTTGATCTCGAAATTTTCCGAATGACATACGTATAATACCATTTTTGATATTATACCCAACAAAATGATAATCAACTTTGATATGCTTGGTACTTTTATTAAATATTGGATTGGATGCAATATTTACTACAACTTGATCATTTCCCAAAAAAAAAAAAAAAAAGGAATAGGAATAGGAGGAGAAAAACCAATTTCAGGATTCTTTTTACTACATCTTATATTAGTAAGATTCCCTTGGACAAGGGAGTTACTTAGTATTTTGCTTAAGCTTTTCAATTGAAACGATACTAGAAATCATAATGATACTATAAATCGTATAGGAAGTTGTTATAAGTGGATTTATTGGATTGGTTCATTAAATCAATAGTCTGGGGTAAGAATCCCGTTTTGACTCTGCACCATTGATTTCACTATTATTAGTGAACAATAATGGAATAATTCCTTCATATTCATAGAGATAGGGGACATAATTCACATGGATATGGACATAGTAAGTCTTGCTTGGGCACCATGGAAGCTTACTAGCCTTGTGGGCCATGATCTTGTATTATGCTTTTACACTTGATCTTACTACAACCTTTTGCATTTTATGTTTTCGTAAAACATTGTTACCATCGTGGAATGCATAGTGTATTGTAGAAGACTACCTATTGCAAGGAGAAGTTGGCTAATTTGCATTTGTGAATGCTTTTACCCAAATATTTTCATTTGATCTTTGAAATATTTTATGACCTGGAGCCCTTTTTAGATATTTTATAATGTGTGCAATAGCTTCTTATTGGGGAACTTGAAGAGCTTTCAGGAATTAACTCACCGTAGTCTACTTAAAAATATCAAGTCTGGTGATAGTATAATGAGTTAGTTTCCTAACCAGCCAACCAACCAACCAACCAATGATACTAACTTGGATATTCAAACAACCTTTTTCAATCCTTTAGGAGCTTTACATTAGAATCCATGTGAGTGTTCACCGAATGTGTTCCAAGAAGCCCGAACGTAAGGATTATCTTTGAAAATTTTCCAAATCTTGATATAGGTGACTACTTTAGTCCATAGAATGCCTTTTCAATCACAAACATAATTATTGTATTCTCTCTGAGCAACAAACCTCGGAGGTTGCTCCATATAAATTTTTTCGAACAATTCACCATTAAGAAATACATTCTTAATATCCAAATTCCAATGGAAATATGAAACCAAATAAAAGACATCTTAGCAGTAGGCGAGAAAGATTCATGATATAAATTTGTTTGAGCAATCCATCATTAAGAAACACATTCTTAGCATCCAAATTCCAATAGAAATATGAAATTGAATGAAGGACATTTTTAGCAATAGGAGAGAAAGCTTCATCATAGTCAATACCGAAGGTTTGGGTGTTGCCCTTGGTAAGTAGTTAGGGTTTTGGGTGATTAATCGAGCAATCAGGATTAACTTTAGGAACAAAAACCCACTTGCAACCAATAGTCTGTGGGCATGTGGTAAAAGAGTAAGTTACTACATGTCAATTTCATGTAGACTTGCATTTTCTAATTTCATTGCTTTCCCCGATCCAGGATTAGATAATGCATCCTTTATAGTTGTAGGGATAAACATACTAGAAAGACGTGATGTGAACAAGTGAAGAACGGTAACAAAGATTAGCCTAGACATCGAATAATGTTGTGTGATACATGTACACTTTCCTTTGTTTGGGAGGGAATAGGTAGAGACGTGGAGTCTATGGGTTCAGCATTTGTGGATGGTGAAGAGATTGGTAGAATTGTGGGTTGACGTCGTGTGTAAACTTGTAGAGGATGAGATTGATCATGTCGGTATGTGTGAGGGCAAGACTAAATAGGATGATCCTTGGGAGGATAAGAATCAAGTGTTGATGGAGGGACACTTGGATTTGAGGACACACCAATAGGAAAACATGGAACAGCTTGGGACATGAGAGGTATTGGGTTCCACACCGATTTCCTTTTAAAAGTGTGGTGTGGATTCATCAAAGATAACATCTGCACTTTCAAAGTTGCGTTTAAGAGTGTGATTGTAAGATTGATACCCTTTTGTGTGTGTTAATAACCTAGAAAATTACATTTGGTACATTGAGGATCTAGTTTGTCAAAAACAGACCCAAGCATACGAAGATAACAAACACAACAAAATACCCTTAGAGTCAACAAAAACTTGGTTGAGGATGGAAAAAGGATAGAAAAAGGTGAAATATATAAAAAACAGAGGATGTCATCCGATTATGAGATAAGTTGAGGTGAGGACAAAGTCACTCCCTAATTGTTTGGGAATATGAATGTGACACATAAGGCCCTAGTGACATCCAATAAGCAATAGTTTTTGCGTTCAGCAATTTCGTTTTATTAAGGAGTATATACACATGAAATCTAATGAAGAATGCCTTTAGAAAGAGATTATGAGTGGAAGTTCTTGACTCATATTCTTTGGCATTATGTGAGCGTAGAATTTGAATTTCGTGTTTGAACTAAGTTATGATTTGGGTTTAAAACAATTGGAAGATAGAAAGTAACAAATAGTATTTTTTTCATCATATGACAAAAGTCATCCATAGTTGAAATTTGTTAGTGGAAATTTGATTTGGTCACCATACATCGGGTGGACTAACACAATTGGTTTTGAGGCATGACTAATACTTCTAGAAGGAACTATCACACAATGATGCTTGCTAAATTGTCAGGCTTCATATGAGGAGATGACACAAAGTGAAAATCCTTAATTTAACCTCTTAAAATTGGTAAGGACAGATGACCAAGGTGACAATGCCACCACATAGAAGATGCCGTACACTAGATGACTCAAGGATAGATGGTGAGATGTCAAGCTAACGTAGATAACTCGCTTCATACCCGTATGAATCATCTTCTTCGCCTTGAAAAAATTTGTGATATGACAATAAATAACAAGCTGAACAAGAAATCTAAAATGTAATAAAACAATAAATAAATCAAGATTAGGGCTAGTTGGATGCTTCCCAAGCATGCAATCATTATATTGGCTGATATATATATATATATATAGAGAGAGAGAGAGAGAGAGAGCGAGAGAGAGAATGAGTCTTTTGATATTGATATTTCGTGATATCGTGGCAAAAACGTGATATAATGTCGTATCAGTGATACATCATTATATAGTAGCTGATATTCAAAATATTGGCTGAAATTTTCATATTAATTTATGATTTTGAAAATTTTTTTCGGATGTATTCCAAACTGATAATTATTGTCTAATATGCTACAAGCCATTACTGAAAATAATTAAAAACACCATGAGCAACGAACACGGAGTGGTCTCCACTGGGGGAACTATATGAGAGTGGAGTGTTGAATGGGAGAGACCTCCTAGCAAGAGAGGGAAATTCTTACAAACCTATTATCTGATCATAGACAGCCTCAAAGTTGGATGGAAGACCAAAAAGGAAATTCACAATGTCAATATCTTCTCAGTATTTTGCTGTAGATTGTATATTCAAAGAAAGTGGCTCGTATAAATTCCTTTCTTTGCACACGACTAAAATTTGGTTGTAATCTTCAAACATACTATGAGATCCATCTTTTAGGCCAAAGTACTATTTACACACTTCAAAAATGCAGGTAACCTGTGCCGGATTACATATGCTTAAGATGTTCCCAAAGGTTTGTGCAGTATCCAGAAAGAGTAATGGTGACCAAATATAGGGCTCTTTGCTGGCCATAATCAACTCGAGGATGGCATTGTCTTCCTCATCCCACAGATTATTGGGATGAATAGTGGAATCGTCTTCATTGGGAAACTTAGTTGTTAGTGTAGGCCTCCATGAAAAATGATGGAATACGTCTTTATCACAGAAAAAAAACACCTCAATGGATCTCGCTCAATAAGTAAATTTTTGACAATATTTTGTTTGAGATCATTGGTCCCACAAGAAACATATTTCTCCATGTTCGCTGGATAAGCAGTTCTCCTTTTGGTCCTGTTCTTTGAGCCTCACTTGTGGTTTATAATTTAGTCTCGTGTGTCTCCATTAGCAACCTTCAGAGAAACTTGTTTCTCAAAGTTTACATGCCGTTTCTTTTACTCCAATAACCCTCTGCAGCACTAGTGTCTTTGGGCTGGTTCTACTTTCTCCACCCAACCTAGTTCACCCTTGTCTCCTGGGCCAGTGCACGTTTGTAGACTTTGTTTCTAACTATGCCCATCTCTTCATAGCCTGAATTTTATTTCTATATGCATTTGCTTTACTCCATTGTTGTGTTCCGTTGGGTTCCCATTTGTGTTCACAAATAATGTTATATTTACTATATTCTAGTAGTCTGCTCCATTTCGCTTTAATTTCTATTCACAGACAGTTATTGGTTTTCCTCCTATACGCTTTGCTCAACTGCCCTGCTTTGTTGGGTTTTGATTCTATACATAGAGAGTTCTTATGTTCCTTCAAGAGATGACATCCTTGAAGATAGACCTTTTTGGGTCGTTGGCATGGAATGCAAGAGCTGTATCAAGGGGGATTGATGTTGATATTTTGCAATACCATGACATGTTGCCGTATCGTCAAATATTGTGATATATTGGCCGTTTATTGCCTTTGAGATTTTGATTCAAAAAAAAAAAAAAAAAAATTGCATCTGATACTAGTTCATAATTCCTAGATGAAAAATATTAATATGTCCATGACTGATATGCATGTCAACATAGATATTTTCATCCATGGTTGTCAGACTTTTACTCATTGATTTTGTAAATTAATCTTCGAAATTAACTTCTTGTCTATAACCCATTCTTAGTTTTATGGGGATGTTACAAAATATTCTATCTCCTTATTTAGTTTAGATTATTTATCAATTCTTCCTAGATTATTTCCAGGTGCTTACTATAATATTGGGATTTTATTAGAAGTGGATTTTCATCTGAGATTGTTGAGGATAAGAATTTATATTATTGGACTTCTGAATTTCAATTTTACTTATTTAGGAGGTTGTTTTTCATTTATGGGTTGCTTTGTTTAAATGAGCCTTAGCCCGTTGACTATTAGAGTTTCCTTGTGTTCTCTATTTCAAAACCTTGTGTAATCACTTTTGGGTCATTATTGGTGAATGATATTGCTGCCCTCCACTCTCATCTGTCTGTTCTTTTCCCTCCCTTCTACACTGTTCTACTTCTTCTCCCTCATGGCTTCATCCCTTTTCTCCATTCTTCCTCTCCTTTGCATCAAATTGGTATTAGAGAAAACTCTGATCCGTATTTTCCAACCAATTATTGCAAATTTGAATCCTTACCATCTTCTCCATTCAAACACCACACTTGATCACCGCCGACAATCAGTCAACTTCGTCATCACAAAGCTGAAAACACTAACAAAAGTTGAAAGCAATTATGAAATCATGTTCAAAGATTCTATCACCAATCTATGACCTATCAGACGCTGCATTCACCACCATCATATCACTTCCAATAAACCTAATCGAGCGAACACCTACATAGAATCATCTCCTTCAATTGAATTTGTATTAAGTTTAATAGAAACCAAGAAAGTTACAAATCTAAGTTGAAGCTGTTCATATTAAGTCACCGAAATTTAGAATCCCATCGTTTTGATTTGCTCACCTCCATATAGCCGAATATGCCAACACCTCTAACATAGCCCATAAACCTATCTATATTGGCAAAATAAAAAATGTAGCTGGGAAACCCCTTGAAATCACCCTAAAAAGAGAGTAAGATTAGGGAATATTGAGAACAGAGGATTACAATGAGAGTCTGAATCAAAAGATTGAGGATGGCAATTTAATGAAAAAGACTAAAAGAGTGAGAAACATGTCCGAGAGTTGAGTGGTACCTAAGATTGGGTGAGCGTGTGCTCTGTTATTGGCACATCATTGCCAGTGCCACCGATCTTTGTGTCTGAAGTCACTATAGCCTTACTTGGAGGCACTACCTTGTTCACGGGACAAAAGAAAGAGTGTGAGCAAGGAACAAAGAGCATGGTAGTGAAGGAGCTAGAGAGAATAGAAGAGTGTGAGTGTGAGTGAAAAAAGTGAGGCTGTGGGAGGGAGTGTGCAATTATGTAGAGTTCATAAACTATGAAGAGCACGTAACCTTTCTTCACTAGTAATTAATTTGGCTATTTTTCTTGACGAGTTAGGTTGGTTTGTTCTTCTAATCCTGAGGTGTCTAATTTTATTTTTTAATAGTTTCTATTTATATCCAAGTGTGTTACCTTATTTTATTTCCCAAATTTACTTCTTACGTATTCCGCTTTATTTTGCTAGTTTGCCTTTATAGTGGGTATTTAGCAACTTGTGGCTATTGCTTGCTCCATTGTTTTAATAGTGAACCATAATCGTTTGCACTACTTTGATCTTACTAAATCCAAAAGAATACATTCTTTTTTTTTTTTCTGCATCTGGCTCTCATTTGTATTATCATTTAATTATATAAGTTGTTCACTTATATTAATAGTATTTTGTTACATTGGTGTTGGAGGCAGTTGCATAGTGGTTGTATTGTTTTCTCTAGCACTTTTGACAAAGGGTTTTATCCTAATCAATTTTGACTCTTTAGGTCAACAACTAGTCCAATACTGTGACAATATTAATATATGTTTTGATATTGGCTGATATAGATGATATATTAGTCAATATAGTCCTGTTAGTTTATTATTTTTAGAATTTTTTTGTTTAATATATACGATATTAATACGTATTATCCGATATGTCTGATATTGATATGACTGATATTGATACCGATACCGATATTTTCATCTGTTATCACCAACCATCAATAACTACAAAATCATGTCATGGCCATCCAAGTTGACGCAGCTACTACCCATTAGTAAATTTGGACCTTGTTAATAGGGCAATAATTTTAGAAATAGGATTTTAGCTGTCAGATATCTGCATTTACTATGTATCACAAAATACAAACAATCGTCATAGACTAGATGATTGGGTGCCTCATGGGCATGATCATATTATGATGCAGAGCATGATCAAGAAGAACAACTCTTAAGAAATATAAAATTAGATGCCTCTATTTTGATAGTTGTTTAGATCCTCAAGTTTTTATTTAATATATTTTGGATATGAATCTTTTCTTTTGTCCATGAAGATAAGAAGTTCATCTCTGCCAATTACCCCTAAAACCTGCCAACCATAAGGAAAGAACATTGTGGAAACTAAGTGGATGGCCATGACATCTTCTCTTAGGACCTTTTAGATTGCATGCTTGGCTCCTTTATGTGACATTCAGCATGCCATTGGCTGTCTTGAGCACGTCTTTGCCAATTTACCTTATTATATGATGAATCCTATTGAATATGCTGAGCTCCAAATAAGTTAGTGATCTCTATTACAAGGCATTTGTTCGTGTGAGGTTGTAGCTCACATTAACTCTTATGAAAGATGGGTCTTGGAGGATGTGTGTCATAGTAGAATCATCAATAAAGATCATTGTGAAATATCATTTTCCCATCCCTTGTGGCAAATGAAGAAAAATCAGTTGATTTGACAAATAATAGATGATAAATATCATTATTGTCCCCAGATATTGATATACATCATCACTATAAAAAATCACGATATATTGCTGTATTGGCAATATATCAATTGATAAATTTGATACAATTGATAAATATGTTGGTATTCTCCCCAATTTTTTTTTTTTTTGTTTTGCTTCAAACAAAATAATTTTGTGTCGGATACATCCAAAGTCCATATGTATTGCTTGATATTTCAAATACTAATATACTCTCAATTGATATTGATATCTTCATCCATGGTCCCAAGCCTTGATTTTGTATTGGACATGGTGATTATTGCCTTCTTTGATATAGATTTAGAGTGTGGTTATTATTAGATTAGGATTCACTCATGTGATGAATGGAAGACTACCTTGAAGACAATGATAGCCTTTATGAATGTTTCATCATGCATTTTGGACTTTATGATTCCCCTAGTACTTTGTTGATGGTCATGATCCAGGCTCTTAGGTTTTTATGGTACGGTTCCTAGTGGTATACTTTGATGACATCTTTATTTATAGTAAGACAAAATAGCAATACTTAGACCATCTCACACATGTTTATATTACTCTTAGGAAAGAGTGTCTATGTGCCAATATGAAGTTCTCCCACTTAATGGTTACCTTTCTAGGTTTCTTTGTAGTCTTTATAACGATTATACCGAGCTTGAGAAATTTTTTGCAATAGTAGATTGGCATGAACCTATGATCATCCATGATGTGAGATTTCATTGTTAATTTACTTTTTGTCGTCAGTTCATTAAAGGGCTTAGTATAATTATGACTTCTCTCATTGTGTGTATAAATAAAGGTGGTTCTAATGGTTTCCTTATGCATGTATAGCTCTTAAGAATGTTGAGGATGAGTGGTAGAACCCACAATCATGTGGCTTCCTTCCTTTTCTAAGGCATTTGAGGTTAAATTGTGATGTGCCAGGAGTAGGCATATGTAGATCATTTGCCAGGAGTGACACCCTATTGCCTACTTTAGTTTGAAACTGAATAATGCCAAACAATGGTATTGTACTTACAATACTTTGTTGTATGCAGCTATGCAAGCTTTGTCAAGTTATACTTCTGATTTTTTATGTTTCTTTGGTTATCAGGTTATATTTTGGTGCGATTATCAAGTTGTAAGGTTCCGATAAAACTGTTGTGTCTGATTGTGATTTTGTTTCATTAGTTACTTTTGGACAACCCTATGGCACAAGGGTTGGCACTAGGTTAAAATTTTCCACTGCATAACACTCCTAGACAGATAGCCAAATTGAAGAAGTTAATTGTAGCCTAGACAGATAGGCATGAATCCATTTTAGTTTTGTGGCTACAAACCTAGGAAACTTTTTTATACCTTATCCACATGTTTTGGCGTGCTACTCTGTTGATGCAGCCGAAGCATTTTCCCTACACCTTCATAACTTGCATATTGATATCAATAAACAATTGGAAGCTATTAACGTATTATATAAACTTTGAGTTGAATTACACAATAAGTGAGTTGAATTTATTCTTAAGGATTATGTCATAATCTGATCGATTAGAGTAGCGCTCCAACTGGTTTTGTGCCCTCTTAGATGACCGTAATCGTGTGACTATACTATTTGCCAACAAAAAGTTACAACCTTGGCTACACATAGTGATAAAATTAATGCTATTTTAAATGAGCATATTTTCTTTACTAGTGAGGGAGAGATCCAATGCTTCCTTATTCATTAGGTAGATTGGCCAGATTTTGATTGCGTATGGATTACTAAATCAACACTCTAGTAGCTTAATCAAGATTTATTAGAGTTCCATTGGAGCTGCAAGGATCTTCTAGCAATAGAGTTGAGTTCCTCCCACCAGGAGAGTTGGTGGAACCATTAGGTTCCAACCTCCACTATCACATCTTTATAGATGTGGGAGGTAGGATGCACAAGGACATAGCTTGTTGATGAGAGTGGTTGCAAAGGCATCCTGATTTTAACTTGACGGAGTCGAGTTTTTTCATATATTGAGAGTTGATGATGACACGATTTTATTTCTTAGAGGCTATTTTTAGGCTTTACTTATTTGGTTTTTTTATTTACCAATTATGGGTTTTGTTTCCATGCGCCTTATCCAAGTCTATTGCGGTTTGTTTGTAATTGTTAGGGTTTCTTATGTTTTTCTATTTAAATACTTGGTGTAATCACTTTTGGAAGATTATTGCTGAATTATATTATGCTGATGGCTGTTATATAGAGTTGCATTTCCCTCTCCTCTCATCCATTATTTCTTCTCCCCTTGTCCCTCTTCTTTGTTCTTCCTCTCCTTTGCATCTGAGATGCTTTGCTTATTTAGTTATGCTTATTCTCTAAATTGAGCCCTCGCACATTAACATGAAAAACACATCCAAGATTGTATATATCCTCCCTTCCATTATTAACAAAAGGAATTGAAATGTTTGAATATGTTTCCTTTTGTTATATGCCATTATAAAGGACTTATGAATTGATCCTATTACTTAGTTTAAGATATGTAAATTGTATCAGCTGTCATAGAAATTTAATTTTTTGTATGTCATGAATTGATGAAATTATTAGTATTAGTATTGGTAATGATCATATCTATATTAGCTGTATCAAGTGATATATATATATATATTGAATGGCACTGTTGTAAATTAATTCTTTTCTTTGCCACCCCAAAAAGGAAATTATATGCTAAAATTTAACCATTTTAATTATTTGTTTACCTATTTGAGGAGTTCTAGTCGATTTCATCAAAATTAGTCTTGATGTCCTTCTAGAATGGAAAATATCCCTTTTGATTTGGGGTAATTTCCCATTGTAGGGATTTCGGTATTAGGGACTTCCGAAACCTATACATATTCGAGTGTGTTCATCATTTGTTTAGTGTTTGGTCCTAATTTTTGATATTTATGGTGACTGCATTCCCAGACATATTTAGTTTTGTTGAACGGAATAGGAATGAAGTGAAAAATGATAAAATATTGAAAGATGACAATTATTAAGATGATATAAGTGGTCCATATGTCTGAGAATCTGGAAGTTAAGTATTAAAATGCATGGAGAGGTGTTTAGTTTCATTTTAAATTCAGTCAACTTATTTTACATAATTGCTGATGGAGACGATTATGGATTTGTTGAAAAACTCCTGGAATTTCCTTTTTTTTTGCTTTTTAAGGAAGCATGCTTTGAATATATCTCTATATATTTTCAATGGAGTTTAGGAAGAAAGATGGTTTACCTCTGGCTTAGAGTTGTGTGTTGAAATGTGTCGAAATTAATGTAGAAAATAAGTGATAATAGTGTAAACATAATGTCATGTTCCTGAACCAAAGCAGGTCCTCTATAACAAATAATAATTAAATACCACAAAATAAAATCCCAAATACAATATTCAAATCAAAACCTAAATCCAGGCATGACCTGGCAACATCACCATGCAAACCACACCATTAACAATAATAATAGACAAGAATACCAATCGTTCACAAGATCTCACGGACCACTCATTCGAATAAATAAACAATTGTGACCTGCTAATTTATAAGTCTATAAGGAAAAGTGACTATCCAAAAAAATAATACAGACCAAGCGTCACAACTATCCAAATCAAATGAATAATTTGAACATTGGCTCCTCAACAATATAACATACAAATCTTTATCCCAGCTGCCGCCCAAACGATACCAAAAAGACAACCAATGGGAATCCAATCTGAATACAAGGTAGATACTTACCAAATATATAAAAGACTTCAATCAAATCCACATCCGAGGTTCTTGCAAGACACCCATAGCTCTGTAATCTAAAGGGATAAGAAAACAATGAAAACATGAACCGAATGCTGAGCAAGTATCAGTATTTTATATATAGCAAACAATGCGTTCACAATCAGAGCGAATGAATAGATCAAAAAACCGGTATAAAATCTATGAAAGTTGAAATCTAAACATCGAGTGAGGCAAACTAACAAAGTATCCAAATATAGCTTTGTACACAAAGTCCATAATCTAAAGCAAAGCCAAACAATCCAATTGTACGAGACCAACTAAATCCGATATCCAAGTCCAATGTCGACAAAAGTCTGTGAATCTCAAATCAAGCCTTGAATATTCGAAATTAGATGTAAGTAAAACGTATTAAAAATCCAAAATATGTACAAATAGGAGAACTAAAGACTAAAAGACTGATTTTAAGGAAGGGTTATACATACTCCCTTAAGCCATAAGCTACAATTTAGACCCATAGGCTGGTCATTTACATATTATCCTCTATAGCGAGGACAAATGCCATTTTTTTTACCACCGTGGATGATAGGTGCAGTTGTCAAGTTTGTTTGAATATGTAAGGATGTTCGAATATATTAATTCTGTTCAATTTTTCATGATGGTTCCCATAAAAATACAAACCGATGAGGGTCTCTATATCACAAATTCAAAACTTTTCTTTTCTAGCAGAAAATGTTGAAGCTTTCACTCGAGAATGTCAAATGCAAAGCTTTTCACCCTGGGAGAAAGGTACACATATCAAATTGAATAACAAAGATAGAGCCTGACCCAAAGTATATTGGATGGATACCACATGTAAGGTTGATATGCATATTTTCATGACTTTTTTTTTACAAATATTTGTATGTATGAACACATCTCAATATTTATACTCATTTTTGCAAAATAAGCAAAAATCCTTCAATAATGGCAAAGCTGAAGCAAAAATCCCAAAACAACTGGTAAAAGTGATATGTATGCACGAGAGACTCAAATAAGATAAGTAAAACGACATGCATGTACATTAAATCCACCAAATATAGGTAAAATTAAACGAAAATGAAATTAGACCAAGAATAGGGCGTAAGGATATTTGCTTTAATCCCAAAGCTCACAATCTGATCAAAGGATGCTTCAAACTACCCCTTCCTCTTTCTTCCTTTGCTTTTTTATCTTTCCTTCTCCTTTTTCCTGTGCAAAATGGCTGAAAGAGTGCGCGTTCTCCCTTATATAATCGAATTGGTGTATGAGCGTCGCTCAACATGTTAGGTGCTGTGCCAAACCCCATGCACGTACAAGCGCCCCTCAAATGCGAACACATTGGAATCAGTGCTCGAGTGCTACATCAGGCGCTTCTCGGGCACGCCCACTCTATCAAATGTACACAAGCGTGCATCGGGCGTGCCTCAGGCACCAAAATTGCTTCGTTTTTTCGAATATCCTTTAAATTCACATTGTACAATTTATTCTAATATATTCAAAATATATTGATAATACCAAATTAAATCAGACAAGATTCGAGCATTACATATAAGTTGATTAAGCACCACATATTCTGACACCCTAAAAATTAAGTGCTGAAGTAGCAGCTGCTGAAAAGTAAGTAGAACTCAGCTGGTCCATTCCATGCCCTGTGAAAAAAGTTTCACACAAAGAAGCAGAGTTTTTCCTCCGATGCCATTTGAACTGCTGAAATGATTTTATGAAAGGTGCAACTATGCTCAATGGATATATGAATTGCCTGCTTTCTGTCTGCTCTCTTTTTACAAAATGTTTAGTGCACTGGTCTCTCACAAACTTAATCTTGCTCTGACAGTTTCCTTATGAATTCCATGATGTTCACGTTTATCTTTTATGGTGTCTGTGGGTGATAGAGGATAGTAATACCTGTAAATGTTCGATTTACTAAGTCTGCTTGAGAATACTATGCAGAGAGGATGATGA
Source organism: Nepenthes mirabilis (assembly GCA_025585075.1). Lineage (NCBI taxonomy): Eukaryota > Viridiplantae > Streptophyta > Magnoliopsida > Caryophyllales > Nepenthaceae > Nepenthes > Nepenthes mirabilis. The sequence goes on along the minus strand of JAODPA010082379.1, from coordinate 38,782 downwards.
GGTATCTGATGGTAATCTAATAATTGAAAATTATCTCGATGTTGTCAATGGTTGATGTTGCACTTCACGCACATGAAGCTCACTCTTCCCTCCACCTCATTCTGTAAATGTTCTCAATGTTCTGACTGGTTGATGTTCTGTACAAGTGTCAGGTCTAAAGCATCTGTTGTAAACTATGCATCAGAGAGGCTGGTATTTCCTATGGAAATACTATAATATTAGGGTAAAACAATAAAGATAAGGGTGCTTTCAAGCTTCTGTCAAATAAATATAATTTAAAAAACTGTGCTGCTTCACATTTCCCTTTCACCTCTTCTGGGTGGTACCCAGTTCTTTTCTGTATACAATGAGAGAATGCAGTGGTTACATATGCTAGCTAAGAACTTACGGCCTGTTAAGTTTGTTGGTCCTTTATTTTGATCATCCTAGAAGTTATAAGCCTGCCGCATTCGTTATAATTCTCTTGAATCCAACTGGGGCCAACAATTCCTGATGATATTTTTCTGGTCATTGAGTATTTTCCCCTCTTCCGTTCTTCTAAACATTGGAAAAAGGAATAGAAGGCATTGTTTGTACTGGTTTTATAGTCTAAATATACTGTTGTATTTGTCCTAGTATACCAGATTTCCTACAGATTCGTCAATGTTGTTTCAATTTTTGTTCTCTAATGTTGGATTCCATGAATGTGTACAGCTGAAGTGCATTTAACCTTTGCCATGTTGGATTCAATATACATTAGTCTTGTTTTAACTTATGTTTTTTTTTTTTTCATGTAGTCTGACTGTTCTTCGTTTTCTAATTGTAATCTTTGATGAATGATATGTAATCATATAGTCTTGACGGAAAGAGCTTGTGGTGGGCATCAAGCTGCATTTGCATGGATAATCATATGATGCAATGTTTTACATAGACTAGAAGCAATCTGATATGTTGTACATAGGTACATAGGTGATACAGCTTACAAGTTGGGTATACCAACCAAGGAGAAAGCGTGAGAAGGTTATTGCTTAGAACACTTCTAACTTCTGGTTTTGTTCTTTTCAAGAAAATTTGTGATTTTAAATACAAATATTAGCCTGTATAAGATGTATAGGGGAGATGTTGCATGTAGTGTGGATATGCAACTCTAGAAGACTAACAGCAGTCCGCCCATTCTTTGACATCAGATTTTTTGATATGTCCCTAATGAGCATAGTAAAAGATGTCGTTTGCGATGTGACTTTTGGCTGTGATGTACTGATTTTTGAGCTTTTATGTTGGGTCCACGACATCATTTTTTGTTGTTTATGATACACCTACAACATCATCCATGAAATCACAATTTAAACTGTGCTCATCAGTAACCATATCCCATCCCCACATGCTTTCACTGGAAAATTTGGAAAGTGTGGGGGATATTTGTTATTTGTTGTGTTATCATTTGAATTCAAATTGGTTGCATGGTGAACGTATTGTTAAAAAGATTTGCTGATGTAGGTGGTGGAAGCGGACATGAGCCCGCTCATGCTGGGTTTGTTGGTGAAGGGATGCTGACTGCTGTGATTTGTGGGGATGTGTTTGCCTCTCCACCAGTTAATTCAATTTTAGCTGTATGGTTTGTTGTTATTTTAATGAACTGATGTCTTATGTCAACCATTTTTCTTTTAGCCCACTTGGTTTAAGGGATTGCAAGGAATGGAAATGAGATCTGGAAATAGGAATGAGATGCATGAGCAAATGGGAGTAGAGAGGGTTGATAGTATGGCTGTTAACTTCCTCCAACTTGTTCATTTGTTTCTCTATATATTTTGCCCACTCTCTCAGTAGATATGAAAATGAGAGATTCAAGGTGGTTTAATTCTCAAATTGCATTATGCGGTAATAGGTTTTTTGCTTAGTGCACATAAGTGTGAATAGAACTCTGATTCTCATTTTAATTCCCTGTGTCCCATGTACCAAACAGGCTATTATGTTTTCTTTGAATGACTGCAAATTGATGTGCAAAACTTCAGGGTATCCGAGCTGTAACTGGTCCCATGGGGTGTCTGTTGATAGTGACGGTATTTGAACCTTTTACATTGATCAAGGCTATTGTAATGTTCTTTACTGACTTTATCAATTTCACAAACAAAAGCCCAACTGCTTCAGTTGGTTGGCTTGGTTTCCATGTTGATTTTTATCCAGAGAGTGAATGCTCGTAACATCATGCGTGTGAAGTTTAATTTATTTGAAGTTATATTAGTGCCATGAACCGGGTAGAAGATAAAGTTGACTAACTGGATTCTCAATTTTTGCATTTCTTATCTGGCTCTTGACAGAACTATACTGGTGATAGGCTAAATTTTGGGTTGGCAGCAGAACAAGCAAAGTCAGAAGGTTATAAAATAGAGGTATATGATAATAATTGTGTTTTGGTTTGAATACCTAGTCTCCTGTCTCTCCTTTCATTAAATAGTCTAAATATTTACATAACCTTTGTATATTCATGAGATAGGATCACGGTAATAAATGAGATGATGTCCTAGTTTGGAAATTATATATATAATTATGTACAAAGCTAATCATTTAATTATTCTTTCCTACTTAACAATGATATGCTAATTGATCCTCACTCATAATCGATACTTAGCTTGATATTGCATTTAATAATCCTTTTCTGTAACATTCCTCTCAAATTGATATTGGTCAATTAAGAAGTATCAATTTGTTCACCATGAATGGATGTTGGTGATGGGATATGGCATTGGAAAAAATATAAGCCAACTGTCATTCCGTGTAAATATGAGAAAAGGTAATTTCATTCTAAATAAGTATCTCTCGAATGTAGTGACAATATACTTCAATATGTTTAGTACGCTTAAGAAATACTAGATTGGTGACAATTTCAATAAAACTTGTATTATCATCATAAAGCATAGTAGGTAGAAGTTGAGAAACACCAATCTCATGTAATAGTCCACAAAGCCATATTATTTCAGTGTGTGCAGATGACATGGCTCGATATTCAAACTTAGTTGAAGAATTTGAGAAATGATCTTACTTTTTCATACAATAAGAGCACTATCAAGAAATATACGCCAACTAGTAATGGAATGATGAGTATCTACATAAGCAGCCCAATTAGCATCATCAAAATTGTCCAATAAGGAGGTCTTACAAGAAAAGAACAAAATGCGTCTTAACGTACCATTGATGTAGCACAATAAATGTCATATGATAGCCATATGAGTTTGACTAGGATTTTCATAAACTAACTAATTTGTTTAATAGTAAAGGAAATATCGGGTCGAGTGATAGTTAGATAATTCAAATTTCCTATCAATTGTCGATATATAAAAGGTTCAAGTAACAATTTGCCATCTGTTTGACATAGCTTTATATTAATATTCATTGGCGTCAGAGCAGAATTTCCATCTTGAAGGCCAACGAGTGAGAGAAGCTTTTGAGTATACTTATTCTAATTTAAAAGAAATATCCGTAAAATAATATTGGACCTCAAGTCCAAGGAGATGTTGTAATTGCTATGGTCTTTCATATGAAATGCGGACTTGAGATGTTGCTAGAAATGTTAAATTAACTTGGTGTTAGATTCTATAATCACAATATTATCTACATATGCAAGGAGGATAACAATCCTAGTATCATTTGATTGAAAGAAAAGGGATGAGTCATATTGACTCTAGGTAAAATTGAATTTTAGAAGAGTAGTACGAAACTTTTTAAACTAAGCTCGTGATGCTTGCTTCAATCTATACCAAGATCACTCTAGTTGGCGAACCACATTAGAAGAAGAAGAAGAAAATATGTTAGGAGGAGTCATACATATTTCTCTCTTCAAATTACTATGTAAAAATACATTTTTCACATCCTTTGGTGTAGCGACCATTCTTTTGAGACAACAATAACAATAATAGTAAGGATTGTGGTTATCTTGGCAACAGAAGCAAATTTTTCCTAATAATCAATCATGTGTTCTTGTTGATTTTTGAGAGCTACTAAACGAGCTGTATACCACTTGATAGATCATTCAGCACTAAACTTTATAGTATATACCTATTTACACCCACTTGGAGTAACTCCTGGGGGATAGGAAATATCCCAGATGTGATTTTTCTATAAAGCATAAATTTTGTCTTGCATCGCTTGCCACCAACACACATGAGTAGCTGTTGGTAAGACCTAGGGACACTAGTACCAATTAGCGCTTGAATAGTTGAGTGAGCAAATCCATATCTATTAGAAAGTTTGAGAACCCGAGTAGACCGATGAGGCACAAGATCAAGCAGTGGTTTAGGAATAGAAGCATCCATGGGTGTCATCGTTAATACACAAGATCGGGCTCAAAGCGAGGAGTACTAGTTGTATCATTGAATGTTGGCGGTAAAATGGATGAAGCAATTGATTTTTTATGAGATAGAAAGAAGTATTGAATTTCAAAGAAAACAATTATATGAGAAACACGATGTTTGTTAGAATCCGCATTGTAGCAAGCAACCCCTTTATAAGAATTATTATAGCCTAGAAAGGCATATTAAGCAGCTTGAGCAACAAGTTTGTGATGTTCATGGGGAGAGAGTGAAGAAAGCATACATATCCAAAATTATGTAGGGAAAGATAGTGTGAATGGTCACCAAACAAACAATAATATAGAGAATCGAAATGTAAGTTTCGAGACGGTAAATGATTAATTAAATAAGCAGTTGTAGACATGGCTTTCATCTAGTTTTGGGGTGGGATTGATGATTCTAGTTACATGGTACGAATATCTAAAATGTGTCAATTCTTATGTTCTGCAACCTCATTTTGTTGAGGGGTGTAGGGACATGAGAGAATATCCTTCTTTTGTAGGAAGTAGTGGAATTCTCAAGACATATACTCACCTTTGAAATCATAATGCAAACTTTTAATACATGTGAAAAATTTGTTTCAACAAAGGAAACAAAAGTTTGAAATATAGTAAGTACCACAACTTTATATCTAAGAAAGTAAATCTAATATAATTATCAATGAATGTTACAAAATATCGGTACTGAACATGAGAAGGGAAATGACTCCTACCCCATATAAATAATTTCAAAGTATGCGGAGGTTTGGTGACTGTGTCATGGGAAAGGTAAAGTTTTGCTTTTACTATATTTGCAACATGGACAATCAGAATTTAAAATATTTTTTTTATTAGTTAAGTAACCTTGTTTCATGAGATATTTAAGTAATGATAGAATTGGGGTTTCCCAAATTCTTTTGTTGCAAGTGATTATCATGTGTAATAGCTGATCAACTAATATTAAATAGAATGAGGAACAGAAAAAAGACTAAAGGGGAAATAGACATCCCACTTTAGGCCCCTTTTCTATCACCTTTTTCGATACTCGATTATGCACATAACCTTCATGATCAAAGTGTATAGCACAATTTTCGTATACTAATTGTCTAATGGAAATTAAATTTCCAAATAACTTAGGAGACAAATATATCGGTATGAGATGTCCCAAGATTTCCAACTAAAGTTTACTAACATTAGCTATCTAAATATGCTGCTTATCATCATATTGACAAACATTATGGAGGGATTTTGGACTGTCTGCCATGTGATTGGATGCCGCAGAATCAATTAACCATGGAAAAGTAAGAGACTTTTTCTTACCTTGGAGGCCAAGAGTAGGTAGGGCAGAGTGAATCATCTATTGAATTTGCTTGGGTGTAATGATGAAGAAGGTCTTGGAATAGCAGACTAATCTGAAGATGTCGTAGCAACATTAGATTGAAGAGTCGATTGGAAAGTAGAGGCTGATCGATTTTAAGGTCATACACAACATTCCTTAATAATGTGACCTTCCTTTTTGCAATATTTGCAAAATTTCTTTTGGTAATGTTTTGCAATGTGCCTAATTTCTTGCAATTATAGCACTGTGGTAGACATTTGAATCAGCCTTTTTCTTGAGATGCATAGGCAACAACAATTTCAGTACCAATAGATTCTTGAGCAAGATCTTGTGGGGAGGTGAGGCATTGCTTTTCACACAAGATTTCCACCAAACAAACATCCTAGGATGGGATAGGTTGTCGATTAATTAATCTAGCATGAGTACTTTCAAACTCTGGCCCTAGCTTCATGAAAAATTGATCTCTTTGGCTCTTAGAATGAACTTCTTGCAATACTGCCAAGGCCTCCTTAGGAACAATTGACTGTAGTAATCCAGCATAATTGCTCCATAGATTAAGAAATCTTGAATAAAATTGTTCAATAGACATTTTCGTGGCGATAATTTCCAATATCTGGCTTGAATTGAAACTTTCAGGCGGAATTATTTTGGTAATAAATTCACTGAATATTAACCCACATCTCCTTAGCAGTATAAATTGAGCGGAGATTGTTTTCCATTTGTGGCTCCATAAAACTTAGTAATCGGGAAATGATTCAAGCATTTTTACTTTTCCAAGAACTAAGTTCTTTGGATTTAGTACTGTTGCGTCCTCGGATTTTGCGTACACATACACACAAGGATCTGGCCGAGTTTACGAACTCTTTCTGAGTACTCTGGCAAGATCGGTACAACACAGAGGGTGAATGAAGCAAGAAAGAGAGCATGAGGATTAAGGCACATAGAGTTTTTATATGGAAAGCCTTTCTTAAATGAGAAGGAAAAACCGCGGGATTTTGATCCGAGAACTTGTTTTACTATGACGTGTTTGGCTACAAAAAAATTACAAAATGCGCTCAAGTCTTTCTCTTTCTCTCTGTAATGGCTAAGCGAACGTAAAATGTTGGATCCATTGTTTGGTAAACATTTAATGTATTTATAGTGGTGAGCTTTCATTTGAGAAGAGTCCACGTGAGGTTGGCGTATGCAGGGTATCCTGTTACCAACTTTGCAAGTCCATTTTGTCGTGTCAGAAACGTTGCGTGCATGCGAGCTTGGTGTAATGTCACTTCTATAGGGTGGCGTGCTCTGCTAGCCATCATTCCTCTTGCAACCTGACAGGGTCAGTCACCCAATCTTTAGTATGCCGATTTTGCAGACGGGGTAGCGTCCGAGGCCCATCTTAAGTCCACAGGCCTAAGTGGACTTCGAGTCCATTGCGTTATACGGGCTTGCTCTGGCGCCTGGATCTCTTGGGTCTCTTAGACCTATTGGGTCTCTATGGTATCAGGGCCTAATTCCGGAGAAATGGATCTTAACAGTGAGCATTAGGTATCAGTACCTACTAAGTACGATCTTTAGTTAATCCATTGACATGTCCCCACAATTCCTTTCACTTAACAAACATCTTAAATTGAAATTAGAATAATTTTTTCCATTAAAAGGAACAATATAATTTTTTGCTGGCATTGTAGAAAATTAGGGCTAAATTGTAGTACCAAAGAATATCCATGTGAAATTCCAAAAATATCTAAATTCATGCTCACAACACCAATTTGCTCAAGTGGATAAAGGAATACTGGTCATTTGAAGGTCATGTGCACCACTCAAACAGAAATCACTAGACTTGCGAATAAGAACTATGTTATTAGTTCTCTAGTCTCTGTGTGAAGAGAGAATGATCGATGAACCACTTCAAATGCAATCACAAAGTCAAAATCGAAGGTGGAGAACCTGCTGATAAAGATGAATCATGCCCAAATCCAAGTCAGAGCGGAAAATGAGCCAGTTGATGTCAAAGCAGAGGAGAGATCCCTCTAAAGTGAAATCGAGAAGATTATCAAAGAACACAAATAGGGACTAGAATTACTGCTAAATTTAGGGCAATGGTTAGAGGTTGAAAAACCAAGATTATCTCGAACAATCAAGGCCACCAGAATCGATCAACAACCCAAGATATTTATGCTGAAGAAAAATTTGACACAGCAGTATAGAACCAAATCTGAAGATAACACAATAATGCTAAGGCTTGCAACAATTAAACATGACACAATAGTATCTCTGATATGATGATAATAATTGTGTTTTGGTTCAAATACCCATTCTCCCATCTCCTCTTTCCATTAAATAGCCTCGATATTTACATAATCTTTACATAATTATAAGATATTAGGATCATAGTAATAAATGAGATTATCTCCTAGTGTGGAAACTGTATATATGATTATGTACAATGCTAATCAATTAATTGTTCTTGCCTATTAAACAATGATATACCACTTGATCCAAGCCCATAATTTATACTCAGCTTGATTTTTGTGTTTAGTAATCCTCTTCTGTAACAGTATAGATATATTTCTTGGGCAGTTTTAATTCAACATAAGTAGGAGAGAACAGGCCATATCTTATTCTAATTTGATGCTAAAACTAATTTTATCTGGAATGCTTGTTGCATCTCGCAGACTGTTATTGTTGGTGATGATTGCGCTTTACCACCTTGTAGAGGGATAGCAGGACGCAGAGGTTTGGCAGGGACTATTCTAGTGAACAAGGTTCTTTCTCACCGCCCTCCACCTTTGTGGCTGTGTGTTATGTTGGAAATTATCTGAAAGGGGCTGAAGGTGCAGACTGTTTACTGCTCTATCCCTCTTTCCTTCTCTCTCTGTCTCTTGTGCTTGGGGACTGTACTATGCTGAAAAATCATCTACAAGAGGGTTGGCAGAGTTGAGTATTTGCAGATCTATGGTGTTTGTGACTGAATAGAGTTGGAGGCTTGAGTTGGCTACAGTTGAATTTTTTAAATGATGAGAAACAATAATGTCTAGGGAGTTTTTTGTCTGAGGAGGGCTGGTTACTTTAAATTTAATGTGCTAGGACAAAACCTAGGGACCAGATGATATAGTTGCCTTCTTTGTTGCAGCAAGTGGCAAGTGGTAAAAAAATGATGCTCCGATTGGACTGCCAACTTTTTAAATTCAGTTATGCTTGTCTCTGATTAACACCACAGTTATTACTCCAACGCATGAAGAATTCTAGGTGAAAAACATCAAGGATCTAAGACTTATAAGTTTGATTGGAGCATTATATGAGCTGATCTCAAAGTACTCGTAGAAAATTGATTAGAGATAACTAAGAGATTGATATAAAAAGTATCAAAATTCAGTTATAGAAGAAAAAACAAATTTTGGACGCTTAATGAAGATTGGATGGGTTGGTTGTAGAATAAACATTGCTATTTATAAATTAGATGTTGAAATAGCATGGAGTCTTTGATGATAGAAACTCTGTTTAGTTGATAATGTGGATAAATTTTGAGATTAATGGATTGACTTGATGAAATGGCGTGTGCCTTTTTTGCTGCTTCTTTGTCCTACTTAGATGGGACTTGAGAAGAAGATATTTTACTGTGTGCTATGAGGACTTCACTAGGGTGATTCCTAGTCCTTATCATATTTAAGTCATATGAGAAGGTTTTGAAGTTCCTTTTGTAGGAGGAATCAGTGAAGAACTCACTTGTGTTTAATACCTTCTAATACGTTGTTAATTACAATATTTATTAATTAAGATTTAACAATGAATTTTACAAAGAATTTTTTAGCAATAAATAATTTTGAAGAGAAAATTCGTTAAAAATTAAATTACTTAATACATCACCATTTGCAACTCAACAATTCAGCAATAAAAATCATGGAAAACATAAAAATATTTTTTTATGAAAAAACAATTATGGAAAAAAATTGAGAAAATATGCAGCACAAATCCACAATCAACAACAATACAATTCTAGAATAATTAATTACACAACCTGATCAAACATTGAATCATGAAAAAATAAAAAAATTTCCAGTTTTTATAGACTTCAAAAATAAAAAAAACAAATTCAAAATTGTGTGAATTATGTTTTTATAACATGATCTACACTTTTTAAGCGTAAATTTTAGTAGATGCTGAAATTTTACTTTGGATATAATTTTTCTAAAATCATGAATTAGATCTTGTTTTGGGGCTTTAAAATTTTAAGTTATGTGTTAGAAATACTATATTAAAGCTAAATCAAGTAACAAACAAGTCGAAAGGTGGATCTAAAATAACAATTTTACTTTTTTTTTTTTTTTTTACTTCTCAAGTTATTTTGGAAATAATTTCATATTCAACACAAACCTGGGTATTTGAAAGATGAGAATTTGGAAATAATTTTACCTTTTTTGACAATATTTATTAATTAAGATTTAACAATGAATTTTTCAAAGAATTTTTTAGCAATAAATAATTTTGAAGAGAAAATTCGTTAAAAATTAAATTGTTTAATATATCACCATTAGCAAGTCAACAATTCAGCAATAAAAATTATGGAAAAACATAAAAATATTCTTTTATGAAAAAACAATTATGGAAAAAAATTGAGAAAATATGCAGCACAAATCCACAGTCAACAACAATACAATTCTAGAATAATTAATTACACAACTTGATCAAACATTGAATCATGAAAAAATAAAAAATTTTCCAGTTTTTATAGACTTCAAAAATAAAAAACAAATTCACAATTATGTGAATTATGTTTTTATAACATGATCTATACTTTTTAAGCATAAATTTCAGTAGATGCTGAGATTTTACTTTGGATATAATTTTTCTAAAATCATGAATTAGATCTTGTTTTGGGGCTTTAAAATTTTAAGTTCTATGTTAGAAATATTATATTAAAGCTAAATCAAGTAACAAACAAGTTGAAAGGTGGATCTAAAATAACAATTTTACTTTTTTTTTTTTTTTTACTTCTCAAGTTATTTTGGAAATAATTTCAGATTCAACACAAACCTGGGTATTTGAAAGATGTGAATTTGGAAATAATTTTACCTTTTTTGACAATATTTATTAATTAAGATTTAATAATGAATTTTACAAAGAATTTTTTAGCAATAAATAATTTTGAAGAGAAAGTTTGTTAAAAATTAAATTACTTAATATATATGACCATTAGCAAGTCAACAATTCAGCAATAAAAATCATGGAAAAACATAAAAAAAAAATTATGAAAAAAAAATTATGGGAAAAAATTGAGAAAATATGCAGCACAAATCTACAGTCAACAACAATACAATTCTAGAATAATTAATTGCACAACTTGATCAAACATTGAATCATGAACAAATAAAAAATTTTCCAGTTTTTATAGACTTCAAAAATAAAAAAAAAATCAAAATTATGTGAATTATGTTTTTATAACACTATCTACACTTTTTAAGCATAAATTTCAGTAGATGCTGAGATTTTACTTTGGATATAATTTTTCTAAAATCATGAATTAGATCTTGTTTTGGGGCTTTAAAAATTTAAGGTATGTGTTTATATTAAAGCTAAATCAAGCAACAAACAAGTTGAAAGGTGGATCTAAAATAACAATTTTGATTTTTTTTTTTTACTTCTCAAGTAATTTTGGAAATAATTTCAGATTCAACACAAATCTAGGTATTTGAAAGATGAGAAATGTTTGAAGTTGGAGGATTATGGTGTAAGATTAATTTTTTAGTTTAAGAAAGAAAAAAAAAATAAGTGCATTTGGTGGAAGGATGAGCAACTGCTCATTTTCCAAAGTGAAGAGGCGCAAGTGGAAAGGTGTGTCTATGGTGAAATTAAATGAGCTATGTGCACTATGTAGTTGACTAGGGTTAAGTTAAAAACTAAAAATATATCAACTTGTATTGGTATATCGGGTGGTATTAGCAACATATTGCAATATTTTCTTAGAATCAAAAAATCTCAATATCGGAAAGGCCTTGTATCGAGATATATAAGATATTATCTCAGATATCTGCCAATAATTTCATCTATGCTTCCCATGGAAAATGTCAATGTCACTACTCTAATTCAGTCTTGACTATCATATTCTGTTTGTTACTCTTCTAGGAGACAAGGTTGCTTCTAATAAAAATACGATAGGCCGTGGTGGATTTTAAAGGTTACCTAGCCTAGCCAACATCACAACCTTGAAATGTGGGACATGAGGTGGGGACATAGAAGTGACAAATGCTTACCAGGAAGACAACATTTAGTTATGTCTAAGTAAGATTATTGAGATTACCAAGTGATCATTAATTGTGATATTATTCTAGTTTAGTAAGGTTTTCCTATCATCTAGAGGTAATTTCATTTTTTGATCCATGCAAGCATTTTAGGCTAACATATTTTTATCTCAAACAAAATCTAAGATATACATTCTGTGAGAAAGGAGGATGTTGACATTCATATATACTAGTAAAATTAATGACAGATCTCAAAAATTCTGGTTTGAAATTCTCAGATTTGCTATGCTAATATTATTGCCAGTAATCAAAATATAATCCACATATACAATGAGAAGAATTCACCTAGCCTGACAAGTATGAACTTGACATGGAACGCGACATATCACTTTTGAATATGATGATACAACACACAAACTAATAGTATAATTATAGATATGAGAATATAATTGATTAGTGATGCTACTTTATAAATGCATGCTTATTTTCCCGTCCAAAAAATAATTTTACAAGAAGAAACAGTTTACAAATAAAACAATATAAGAGTTGTGTAATAACATACTTCACATGTAATTAACACAACCTAGGATGTTTTCTTTGATATTTCTAATTTGTTGGGACCATTGCATTGCACTAGAAACCTGTTTATATAGTTAATAACTGAGTATAACTAGAGAATTGCCCCAAAAATCTATTGTAGTAAAATAATAATAATGATATGACATAACAAACTCAAGAAAAACAATTTATGTACAGTACCTACTATGTAAATCAACATTTGAATTTTCATTTTCACCACTTTGTACTCTATTCATTGTAATTTCTAGAAGATACTGAATATTATAGTAACTCCTATGCGAAAGATTCACATGTTATCAATTATGATGATCATCAACCATCACTTTACTAAACCTTATATATTTTTGTCATATGTCTTCTTATGGATTAAAAGAACAAGTATAATGAAACCAAAAATCTAAGTTATGCTACTTTTAATATTAAGCCATCATTTGGATTAATATGAATTTGCTCTTCATGTCCATCATTGTCTCCACTTTAATCACCGTTATTGGTAAAATAACACACTAAATCCAGCTTATCCAATGCGAGATGTGGAATCTCTAACTCTTTGTTATCTCTAAACGAGTAAATGCATCATTACAAATGTCTCACATCTCATTCTTTCATTGCGAGTATTGTGGACTTATTTTTGAAAAGAAGGCAAAGATTACTACGAATGAAAATTTTCTTCTGTCGTTTTGGAGTCGTTTTGTTCCTTTTTAATGAATGCACAAAGAAATAAATATCCAATTTCTCTTGCAACTTGATAATGAAGAGGGTTGCACAAGTAGTTTAAAGCTAAGGTTTGGAGCAATGTTATGCTGCTATTGTAATAAACCCACTAACTTTCTTGAAACATAGTACGATCACTAATAGAGTCAATATCCACAAATGGATTTGTCCTTGATGAAAAATTTGCAAACCATACGTTAGCCTGAGCTCGATCCTCTAGATTAGGGAATCACTTTTCATATATTTCATCTTTCCTTAAGAAATTTCCAAATCATTCATTTGGCGCTTGATTAATGCATCAATTGCTATAACAAATAACAAAAGAGAAATGCAGCCAATGTTTATTGTAGAAATAAACAAATAAAAATGAAGAGTTAGATTTGTCTATACTTTTGTTTGATGAATATGTTACCAAATATCAAAGTGATAAAGCGTTATACATTGATCACCTTGCATTGAGAGAATGTGTTATGCAATGGAGTGGAGTGTTATTCTTACTCTAGTGGTCCATAAGAATGTTGTGCAACAAATCATAGTGTCCAAGTTGGATGGCAAACCTGCCGCGAAGAAACACTAATAGATGATAATGTAGAAGGCTAGGGATACTAAGCACAATTGCGTTGACCCTTCCTTAATGCTATTGGAAGGTTTGAATCAGTTCCTTGAAGGAATGATGATGCCTATAGATAGAAGAACTAACTTGATAGGGGTCGTCTCAAGGATTTTCTCCCCAGAGGAACCAAATACTTGACGAGGACCACAAACATACATCTGAGTGAGAAGATGAGAAGGAGGCATGAGTTATGAAGGTGGAGAGGGAGACACAACCTTATGAGCTATCTCATAAATAAGATATTTGTAATGCCTGATTTTTGTTTATAATTATGACATCATCACAATAATTTTGGGATAATTTTGAAATGATTGTATAATGAAAATTTTGAAATCAAGCTTGGCGCATGAGCTGCGCTTATGCGTGTTCTGGGCAGAAGCCGCACGCTTAATGTGTGCCTTTGTAGTGTTCGTGCATGTTTTGGGTAGATTGGATGGTGCTCGTTATGTACCAATGTAGCACTCTTGGGTGGTTTGAATAGTATATTAATGCTTTAGAAGTGCTTGATGCGGTGCTCGTGCATGCTTGAGGGTTGTGAGTGGCACCTGAGTCGTGCCTATTGGGCGATCGTGCACCGACTTGGTTATATAAGTTGTGTGCACATTGTTTTGGATCATTTTTTGTGGGAAAGAAGGCAAGGAGAGAGAAAGAGAAAAGGAAAAGGAGAGATAAAGAGAAGGAAGAGAATTCTGGAGCTTTAACTCGTCAGATCTGCTAGATTGAAAGGTTAAGGCAAGTATTCTATGCCCATTCCTTAGTTTATTTGTAAATCCTTTGATTTTGCCTATGTTTCCTGTTTTGATATGCATGCATGTGGCCCTTTTGCTGCCCCATTTTGAATATTATTGCATGTATATAGAGTTCACTAAAGGTTTTAAGGCTTTGCTTCGGTTTTATCAAACATTTGAAGATTTTGCTGACTTTGTGCAAATTAATTGAATGTTTGAAATATTATGTTCATATGTATACGAATATTTGTGAAAAAAAGTTATAAAATTATGCATTTTGGCCTTGCATGTGATAGTCCATGTATGTGCTTTAGACTGGATTCTATTTTTTTTATTTGATTTGATATTTATACTTTCCCATAGTATGAAAAGTTTTGTACTTTTCCAACCGATAGGAAAAGTTTTGAGCATTTTATTATAAAGTTTTCCGATTTGGTATTTCTTGAGAACCATTGTATGGAATTAAACGGAATAATATATTCGGATGTTTTAGTATATTTAGACAGATTTGAGAACTGCATCTATCCCATAGGTGGTAAAAGAAAGTGACATTTGACCCCATTTGTAAGGAGTAATATATAGACAGTCCGTTTATAGGTTTAAATTGTAGGTGTTTTGGCCTAAGATTAACAGAAGTATGTGTAATCATTTCTCAAAATTAGTTGTTTAATCACTGGTTCTTAGATTTTATCATGTTTTAGATTTTCAGGATTTTTACCTACATATGATTTAATATTGAGATATTTGATTTTTTTGATATTTTCAAGCTTCAATCAATATTTAGATTTATCCAATTTTTGAATATAGACCTTGCGCTTTTGAGCTTTTGGATGATCTCGTACTTTGGATTATTTTGGTATTCGTATATAAATTACAAATTTTGTATACAAAATCATATTTGGACTTCAGACATTCAATATTTGGATGCATTAGATTTCATACTTGTTTTAATGTTTTTGTGTCCCTTCATTCTGTTTTATTGGACATGTATTTGTTATTACGTATATTGATACTTGTTAACCTTTATACTCATAATTTGTTTTGTTTTTAACCCTTTCAGATTAAAGGGTAATGGATTATTTGTAAGAGTTTAGACAGGAAAGAGTAAAAGATCTTATTTATTTTACATTGTAATTGTATTTGTATTTAGAATTGTATATGAGATTTATGTTAAGAGGATTTTTCGCATATTTGATTATTTGTGTCTAATAATGTTAGGACCATTGTGTTATCCGGATTCGTACAGGTTTGATTTTGTGATCGTTCAATTTTGGGTTGCCGCTTTTCCTCATTGGTTTGAGTTAAGTATGTTTATTATCATTGTTTCGAAGACCACACAAAATAGTTTGGATTAGTCCTATATGCACTATCAAGCATCAAGGTAATTATATTGATGGTTTTGGTTTTGTCAGCTCCAATCCAATTTCAGTTAATTACATTAGGGTTTTGTTCATTTAGGAATAAATAAATTCTTATTCTGGTTTAATTATTATTGGATTTTTACTTGTTTTTTTATCAAGTTCGTGACAATATTATTAGGAATTTTATTAGATCTGTAGTTTAAACTCATGAAATGTGATATTAGAAGACACTAGAAAATGTACCAACTCAAGAGAATGCTAGTACCCATTTTAAGTACAAGCATATTTGAAAAAAATACATTGTTGAAACTTGTGATCAAGTTTTGACACTTGAGGTTGAATATCACAGACATAATATACACAACAAAATTTTTGTGAAAAGAAAATTTAATGGATTTCTAGAAAATAACATATGATTAAAAGTCTTCTCTTGAAGAACAGATGGTGGTATTTGATTAATAAAACAATAAGTTGTTAAGACTATATCACTCCAAAAAGTAATTGGAACTCCCATTTAAAATAAAAGAATTCTAGCAACCTTCATTAAATGCTTATTCTTCCTTTTTGCCACTTCATTTTGTTGGAAATTATCAGGACAAGATGGCTCGTGAGGATTCTCATGTAGGGATTGAAATGATGAAAAGGAAGAAGAAAAATATTCGTAGCTATTATCCTTTCGCAAAGTATGAATAGAGATAGAAAATTAGGTCCTATTTTAGTATCGAATGTGCAAAAATGGAATATAATTCAAAATATTTTTTCAAGTATAACCAAGTAATTCATAAAAAAATATCAATAAATGTCTCATCTTAGATGAAAATAGACAAGGTCCCCATATGTCCAGGTGGAGTAACTCAAAATGGGCCAAGGTGTGTAGATTTACTAGAGGATAATATGGTATACGATGGTGTTTGGCAAACTAACGTGACTCATAAAAGAAATCATTAACAAAATCCAAAGTTGGACATTTATATTTACATAAAAGAAATTTATATATAGGGTTGTTACTTATATTATAAATACTAAACTACCATTACAGTGAAATATACCTTAGCATTTCCTAAAACATATTCTAACTGTATATTCTAACACGGAACAATTATCTTTGGCATCAAATTTTGCAGAGAGATGGCTAGAATGAAAAGGGGAGATGCTTTTCGTTGTTATTGTTGTTTGGTTTTTGAACTTGCTGTCTTTTCTGTTTTGAATGGTAATCATTTTTTATTTTATATGAAATAGAAGAGAGATAATTAAGTTTTTTACTAGACACGGAGTTGGAAGCTTGAAAGGCTCAGATAGTTGTTGACTGGCAGACCACTTACACTTACTGGGGAGATGTCAGTTTAAAAGCACTCTTGGGTCATATGTTGTGTGGAGAATGAAAGACAGAATGCTAACAAATACTTTGCTAGCTTATTTTGTGTCATCGATTATGTTCCTCCTGAACAATGTGCAATATCATTCCATTTATCATGTACCATAAATTGAGGATTTATTTATGCAGGAAGATCTACTGGGTAAGGACATCCCAAAGGACATTCCAGAGCCTGATTTGTAATTTTATTTTATCATATTTGTTCCCATGTTTTATATATCTTGAAAATTTCTAAAAGTTCCTAATTTTGGTAGTTTAGGATTCCTATGGAAGACCATATTTTCTTTCTTTGTTTTAGGTTATTGTTTATTAGGAAATCATATTTTCTTAATAGCTAATCTGTGTGTTAGGTGCCTCTTTTTATTGTTTGACAAGTCATTTATTAATTGCATCATTATTGAAACAATTGTGTTTCTCCTCTCCCCTCTTGGTTCTGTCTTCCCCTCCCTACTTCGGCTTCTTTTCACCACTTCCTTCTTTCGTCCTTCTCCCTCCCTGCTTCATTGTTTATGTTAAGTATTTATTTGACCTACTCTTTCACTGACTTTTCTTTGTGATGTGTAGGTTGCTGGAGCTGCTGCTGCTTGTGGTATTTCTCTTGATGATGTTACTGCTGAAGCAAAACGTGCTTCTGAGATGGTTGGAACTATGGGTGTTGCATTATCTGTCTGCACACTGCCTGGTCAAGTCACATCAGATCGTTTGGGCCCTGGAAAAATGGAACTTGGTCTAGGAGTAGTAAGTGAATTTGAATGACTTACGTTACTATTGCTGTTAACTATGTGCGATTCACATAAGTTGTATGTTCTATGGTTGTTTGATGTCGAAATATGACTTGAATTTGGTGTTAATGTTTCATATTGTGACAAATGATGTCTGCTTAATGACACATTTTATGTAGTGATATGGAGCAATGCTTGGTAAGTCTAGATCTAGGATATTAGTCTTGATCAAGTGGAGGGGTGGAACAAGATTTAAATTGGCTCATCCTATGGACATACATGACAATAAGTCACTGTTGTTTCTTTGCTGGTTTTATTCAGGTCATTAATTTTGTAGGATTTCATTCAATATCTGTGAGGTCTTACTATTGAGATTGAAAATATCGTGTAGATTCCTATTGTCTATTAAATTCACTTGATAAACTTGCATTTTTCAGCATGGGGAGCCTGGTGCTGCTGTGGCTGATTTGCTGCCTGTGGATATGGTGATTGCTCACATTCTTGAGCAAATATTGTCATTGGTATGTCCTAAGTTCCTAACACATGTTTCTGCCTTTTTTTTTAATGTAAACTCTCTTAGGTAGAATAGTTATAACTTTTGACTATCATAGGATTATTGATGGGGATGATGACTGATTGATACCAGAACAAGAACTTCTATTTATCAATACATATAAAAAACACAGCGGGAAACTTTGATAGGGAATTATATTTAAAAGCAAGAAAAACTCAAGTGAATTAATTCATATAAAAATTGTATTTTCGTAATAATGATAACCTAAAGTTCATATAAGTATTGATATAACAAAAAAATTCCTAAAAATGCATTTGAAAATGACAAATGACAATGAAATTTCTAATTATAGTAATGTTTCAAAGTGATGAAACTATCTTCTCTGGTCTGGAATAAAGGGTAAAAGAGATCAATGGACAAGAAGTTGAAGCTGGTATCTCTTTCTGAATCCTGACTGTTTGTAGCAGAGGGCCAGAGAGTCTTTGTCAAGATGTACTAGCATAATTAGGACAGTGAATTACAACTGTTGGTGCAATTTTAGTTGGTTGCTGTTGTGCTATCTTTGAAAGATGGACTAATGTGGATGATGTTGTTGAATGTTAGCAATTTCTCCTGTAGGATGCATAGGAAACTTAGAATATTACGTGAACTTGCATATGTAGATTACTTTTGGCAATTGTTGACCAACCATTAGCTTTGTGCCTTATTATTTGTGCCAATTGCATTCAAATTTTGTTAATCTTTATATTATATATTTTCCGACTTTACATAATGTCATTGTCTTTTCATTTGTAGGAAACAAACTATGTGCCAATTACACGTGGGAGTAATGTGGTTGTCATGGTTAATGGGTAAGTAAATGGAGCAATGGACTGTTTTGTTCACTTAACAAATAATGATTTGTTTACTGTCAATTTGCTCAAAGTGACAAAAACTCCTAGAAAAGATTGGATCTTAAGCATACTAGCTGTTCTAGTATGCCAGACCATGTAGTTTCCCACTCTTCTACATGGTTTTTATTTGATGGATCAACAATACTAGAGAAGATAGTCATCTTCATTAATTTGGCGTAAGATTTGAGGTATGTTTTCTATTGAGTTTTGAGTAAAAATTATTATTATATTGAGAAGGCTACGTACTATAGTGGAAAACAACTGAAACAATTGAAGCATATTTGTTCAATACTGTACAATGGCATGTGTGCATCCTCTTGAAATATTTGAATTGACCACGTCATGTATGTCCTAACAAGTCTCTATAATACTCAGCAAAAGAGAAAAAAAGTTTGTCATGTTGGACACAAATGTAATGGCCTAGTCTTTAATAATGATTGATAGGGGGGTTTGGGGCAAGGAGAGTTAGGGATGTTATGATGGGTGATCAGTGGAGCAGTTGCAAGCATTTTGGAAAGATTGGATGCCACATCAAATTGGGTGGCTAAAGAGTGTCCCAAAAGTGGCCAGTGGCCACATAACATTACTCATTTTTGTATACTGTGCTAAAATGACAATATATTGTGGTATTGTTAATATTGCTATATATGAGCTGATATTTGATATACAAATGATACATCCCATGTGCTTGATATATCAGTTGGTGTTCTCCCCAAGTTCTTTGCTTTTTTATCTTCTTTCATATTCAACATCCCGAACAGTCGACATAACTATTACCATTTTTTTTTTTCATTTTTATGATCATGGTGTTTATTGTTCCCAACATCAACTTGTATTGTAGAATTGCATTCCATAGTGATATTTGTTATGTATGGTGGATTTCCAGCAATAAATTACTTTATTTCTTACTTTTATCGCTTGTAATTTACTAGTGTAACATTTGTTATAAGTAGATGATTTCACTAAATAAATTGGACTATATAAAATTTAATTAAATAGCATCAAATTAAATATGTAATTCCATTTTGATAGGGTTATGGAAAAACATTTGCGGCTGATGTGCCCAATATCATTATATATTGCCTAATATGGTCATATCCAATACTAACATTGATATTTTAATCCATGTCACATGGCATATGAGGAAGTCTTTCAACCAAGCCATAAAGGATGTACATGTACTTTTGGATTCACAAAAATGTCTAGGGAAACTATATGAATCCATAATACCTAGTGTCACATGGATAGTCTCCAAATTACATGATCACACACCCAATCGCATCCACTAGTAACACAGTGTGACAACCAAGTTGTCCCTTGGCTTTGTATACTCCAATTCTTTTGTTTATGTGCATGTTTGTTAGACTAGATTACTCTGGTAAAGGGGCAGAGAATTTACGAGTACAAAGCCAAACATTTTTTTAATTAATACACAGCAATATAAAGAAACTCTATGCATGGATGTTTTCCTTCCTCAGTCTCTACCAAAACTAGGGAATAATATGTCAGTAGCTATAGACACAGGCGACTATTTATACATTTGGATGGTGGAACAATTGTTACCAACAGGGGACAACTGTGCCATTCACTTCCTTTTAGTAGTTGAAACCACCGGTTGTAACCTGGTCAATCAATTGCTGCTGTTCATCCCCCCTAGAATTGTTAGTCCACATCTCTCCTCAATTAAATATCAGTTATATCTAATTAGCTGGAATGGGTAATTTCCGAATTCAGGTATTATTCAAGGTCATAGCCATGTTACCCACTCATGTAGTACCTCAGTTAACTGTTTGATCTTCCTGGACCAAACCTCACCGATGTGCAGGACTGTAGTCATTCATGATCCCCAGTGTCGAGCTTCCCGGTGCCGATTAAGCTACTGTCGTTTTCTCTACTGTTGAGCTCCCCAATACTGAGCTCTCCAGTGGTCTCTCCCACATTCTGGCTGAGGGTCTTCCACCTTCCTTGATCTGGTCTGCCAAACCTCCCCTTGCTTGAGTACACTTACAGTCCTTGTGCCAAGGGTAGCCAACATGGGCACAAGGCTCAATCATGTGTGTGACACATCCCAGCTCGGATGCTAAGGGGCTGACACTTGGGATATGAGAGTCCCTGCCCTTTGTGGAACTGATTTATTGGTGACTAAAATGTGGCAAAAATGCTCCATTAACCTAAGGGGCAAGGTGGGCTAGGCCACCATTGGATCTGTGAAATCACCATCCTTATTAGCATGCATTCTAAAAAAAATCATTTTTTCCTTATCAATCTTTTCAAATTACATTTCCGTATCAAATTTCATTATTAGATAAGTATTTCTCTTCTGAATAACCATCTTCTCACTGTCCAAACTACTAACTGTCAGTTACTTTATTACTTAATCACCTTTTTTCTATGATAGGAAAATGCAAGCTTGCTGATGTTCTTTTTCATTTCTTCTTTTTTTGGGCACTATCCTTGAGAATTAGTAATATTATGGAGGGTTGGTTGTAATTGGTTGGAAAAATGATTACTAACATAAATGTATTCTGGTTTGTTTGCAAAGATTCTTTTGACAATGATTAGAGCAAATTCATTTAAGCAGTTTACAAAAGATAACATAGGGTTCTTCACTGTAACAATGCTGCTGCATTGCAGTAGCAAACCATCAGTAAACTGATTCTACCAATGTGGATCAACGTGAAAGTTTTTTATGGTATGATTTGGATTTGGTATAGTTTGACTCCTATTGTATGGCAGACTGAGCTTCCAAAGTTCACTTTTTTGAGTCTAGATTAAACTTGTCTTTCACCCACAGTTATTGTATTATATAACAACTTATTATAACCAATGTTGCTGATAAAGCTTGAGCTTTTTATCGAAATTGCAGTTTGGGTGCCACCCCTATGATGGAACTGATGATTGCAGCAGGAATAGCTGTTCCTAAATTGCAATTGGAGCATGGATTGGCTGTTGATCGAGTTTATACAGGCTCATTTATGACTTCTCTTGATATGGCAGGTAGCCAAAATCTTGAAAAAATCCTATCAATTGCTCAGATACACTAGATTTTCTGAGTCTTCTGGCACTGGCAGGATTTTCAATTTCAATCATGAAGGTTGATGAAGGAATTTTGCAACGGCTAGATGCTTCCACCAAGGCCCCAGCTTGGCCAGCTGGTGTTCATGGTTTGTCCTAATGTTTCAAAATTTGTGGTTTTACACCTTTCTTAATTACTGGGAGCTGGCTTTACTTGTGGAATAAGATAGGTTGTGCACAGTTAGAACAAGAATAGGAATGAAGCTAATTTTCCTTAGAAGTGGAAAAAGGGCTTCTGCAATTGAATCAAAAGGACTTGTTTTCTAGATTTCAAAAAATTTGGATGTTTCTTCTTAGTTCTGCTAATCAAATATGATTTGTTATGTGAAATCTCTATTTATGATCCTTGAGAGTCCGTCTATTATTGATTTTTTTCTTGGATATAATAAAATTTATCTTTGGCTCTCAAAATATGCAATCACCTTCAGGTAATCACCCACCTGCAAAGATTCCTGTTCCAGTTCCACAATCTCCATCTACACAGAGCAATAAGGTATGTATAAGTGCTTTTAGTATAATAGTAACTGTCAAATATGACAAACTCGAAGTGGATGGCCAAAACATTGGATTACAAACAGATAAACTTGATTTATTGTAGAAGTGAGATTTCATGACTCCTTTATGGTCGATTCTGAGATCTTCTAGAATAAGCTTTGGCAATAATAATTCACATATTCGCTGTGCCATGGCTCTAAATTTTGCTTATGTGGTTGATCTTATAACTAAAGGTTGCTTCTTGCTTCTCCATGTTATCAAATTTCCTCCTAGGAAGTTACAATAAATGTTGATTTTCAATTTACTTTTAATCCTTCCTAATCGGCATCAGTGTGCTTGAAAGTTTAAACCCTCATTTCCTTGGGAGAATTCCTTTTCCTGGCCTAGACTTCAAGTGCTGCAATATCCTGTAAACTGCTACTAAGTGCACTTCCATAGGAGAATGCATGAACTCACCCACCACACTCACAACACAAGTTACATTTTGTCTTGTATGGGACATGTAGATAGCTTTCCATCAAGATGTTGATACCTCCTGGGGTTTTGTTCAATTGTTTATCTACTTGTTTACAATCATGCATCCCTATCTTCCTGAGAAGATCAAGAATTATTTTTGCTGTGAAAAAAATTTCTTTTGAGTGAGCCAATCTAGTCCCAGAAAATATTTTTCTTCCCAAGTCTTTTATCTCGAATTCCTTTGCCATGTTTATGTTTAGTTTTTTTCTATTTCTTCTTTTATCGTCCCTTGTCATAGCAATGTCATCCACATAAGCTATAAGATCAGTTACCTTTTTACATTATAGTGCTTGATCAAGCATGATCACCCAGCCTTTTGAAACCCCTATCAGTCATGGATTTTGTGCATCTCCATACCATTCTTGCAGTGATTGTTTTCATAGGTGGCACTGAATCCAGTTGAAACTTCTATCTGAACTTCTTCCTCTAGACCTTAATGTAAGAATGTATTCTTAACATCAAATTCGTGCAAGGTCCAATCAAGAACCCCGAAATGCATTGAGGCTCACTGGATATCTAAGGGTAAGGCAATATTTCAGTGTGAGCTGTGAGAGTTGAAGACTAATTACACTAATATTGTTCATTTTTGCTTCTAGGGCGAAAGTTTCCTGATAATCCTTCCCATAAGTTTGAGTATATCCCTTATCCACTAGTATTTCCTTGTACCTTTCTAAGGTTGTCTTAAACTTGATTATGAATACCTACTCACAACCTATGTTTTTTTTTTTTAGGGAGGTCCCATGTTTTATTATTCTCAAGGTCTCATTCCCTCATCCTTGGCTTGTCTGCCTATTCATTGCTATGTGCCTCTTGAAAAGTTTGAGTACCTTTCCTAAGAGTATTGGAATATCTAAAGAATTATTAATTGGTGAAGGTGATTTGAATTTGACTGACCTCAAATGGTGTGCATTTAATCTCACAGATGTATAAGGATGTGGTGTAATCCTACTTGATAAGTCGGGATTGTATCCATTGGGAATTGTACTTTTTACATGGTCAAAATTTATGACTGATTATACAACCCGAGGAAAAAAAGGAAAAATAATGATTGTGAAAAGTTAAAAGTTGGAATGTTAAGTTCAAGGAAAATGTGGGCAGTGCAGTGCGAACTATAAAATGAAAAGAGTATAGGAATTGAATGATAGAAAAGTATACTGTAGAAATAGAAAGAGATGTAAGTATCGCAATGCAGGCCATAAAGTTAGGCGGTGCAATGTCATCCATAGAGATAAAATAATAAGAAATTAAATTGTGTGAATAGTAAAAGGATTAGGTGGCAGTATGGCGCAATGCTGACCATCGAAGTTGATGGGACCTAGCGTGATGGGTTAACCCAAATGAACCAAATAAAAAATTCAAATTGGTGGCACAATCCAAAAGATATGCATAGGTCCAATACATAGTTTAATTGGCCCAACCAAAACATTCTGGCTCAGGCTATTGGCTAAGATTGTGGATCAAGATCATCTTGTAACTGATTGTAGTGTCACTTTAGAAAAGTTGCCTTGGTAGAGGCTTCAAAAGTGACCATTTTTGAATGCAGTAGGGGATGCGGCTGGAGTTGCACTAACGTCAACCGCACTAGGAGCCAAAGGAGGCATCGACCAGGTAACTATAATGACCTAGGGCACTAGCCTGTGGATATGGCTTAGAATACGGCCTAAGGATACATTTTTATCAGTAAGGCGCAGACCTAAAAAACTGCATTTAATTGAAACTTGTCACAAATCTAGGTTGCATGTGAAAAGCAGTTCACCTACTCGAGCGTCTTTGTCTATAAAAGAGAGAGGATGCTTAGGAGTAAGGCAAGTAAAAAAAAGAAAGGTGTTAAGCTAAAAAAACGAGAAAGGATTTTCTCTAAGTATTCTACTAGCAATACAAGGTAGTTGTCTCCAACGTAAAATAAGCCTTCCACTAGGGACACACTTTGGCGATGGTTCGCACCTCCTCTAACTAGTTGCCAAGATTCACTACTCTCCTAATTCCTTCTCAATAAGTTGAGTACATATCAACGTAAGCGTCAGAGGGATCTCCCAGAAAAACCCCTAGGCCCCTTAATCAGGCTTTGTTTTATTTGCGGTGTGTAGAAATCTGATTTCCGTCTCTGGGTCATACTCGAATGTGGGTGGAAAAAGATCAGGGTCGAATCGACTTTCTTGGTGCATCATTTGGCATCCGTGGGAATGAGGTTGTAAATGTTCTGATCGTTCACGTAAAAAAAATAAAAGAGGGATATAAAATAAGTAAAATTTCCAAAGATGGAAGAGAAGTGTTCGTAAGATCAGGCTCATAGAAGCAAGACTGCCTTGCATGAGAGCCAGACACTTGGGATGTCTAACCCACCTCCCGATTTG
The DNA here is from genome assembly GCA_025585075.1 of Nepenthes mirabilis. Classification (NCBI taxonomy): domain Eukaryota; kingdom Viridiplantae; phylum Streptophyta; class Magnoliopsida; order Caryophyllales; family Nepenthaceae; genus Nepenthes; species Nepenthes mirabilis. The sequence continues at coordinate 12,977 of JAODPA010082379.1, read as the reverse complement.
AACCAAACTCTAAATCGGGTAGCTATCTAGATGGGTGAAATGACCAGCATGATAAAAATGTTATATGATAAGGTAGGCGGTCAAGCTGGCTAAGGAAGCTCACCACTGCCTCTTGGAGCGACGCCCTGAATTGACTCCCAGCCATGTCTAGGCCCTTCTTGCGCCACCATCAGCATTCAAGAGCAAATATGATACGAAAGGTGGAGGTTGCTCTAGTCATGGTCCTAGGATTGGCGACCACCCATTTGGAGGGCCCCAACTTTTCGTTAGAAAGGCATAATCCATAACAATGCAATTATATTCTTAATGGAAACTACAATTTAATTCAATTTTTTCAATATTTTATTTTTAGAAAAAACTTTTTAAAAATTCAACCATCAACTAATCAACTATAGTCAAGCTTATAGAACACAAATCTATAAATCTAAGATATATATTTTAAATACATCATGAATATTATCTTCCTAGTATTTTGGTGATTTCGTTATATTTTGGTTTTGATGTGAATGCTACAATTACGGCTAAAAATGCTTCGATAGATAAATGAAATCATATTAAAAGATGAAAATAAATGGTGATATATAAAATATAAAAACATTGTATCTATGGAAGTTAAATTAAAGGAAAGACGTTTAAGGTGGTCTTGACACTCAAATGTAGAAAAAAAATGAAGCATCTGTAAAGAAATATGAGTATATTGTAATCAGAGAAAAAAGGAAGAAATAGATCTATGAAAGTTTGGAACGATATAATATAAAATGATTTAAAATTACTTATATTCTTAGAGGATATTGTACCGAATTCATGTACAATGGAGGAACCAAACATCCAATGAGGACCACAAATGTAAGTTTGAGTGTCAGATGATAACGAGGCATATTTCACAAAGGTGCAGGCAATATAGCCTTATGAATAATCTCATACACAAGGGTTTTGTCATTGAGGGAGATACTCGATGATGGATTCAATGAAGACACTTTGGGATAAAAGGGTTTTGTTTAGAGTTATGAAATGTGACATCAATAGTAGCTAGAAAACTTTCCAACTGCAGAGAGAAACACCGATACCTCTTCTAAGTGAAAGCATATCAAAAAATACACAACAAAAACTTATGATCAAGCTTAAGGCTGAATACTACAAACATATTATATACAACCAAAATCTTTGTGAGAATAAAATGTAAATGTTTTTGGAGAAAGAATATATGATAATGAATCTCCTTTTGAAGGACAATTTATGATAGTTTATAAAGATAACAAACTATTAATACTGCAAACTCCAAAAAATCTTTAGAACTCCCATTCAAAACAGAGAGTTCTAACAACCTTCATCAAATGCATATTCTGCATTTCTGCCATTCTATAATGTTTGGATGGATTGAGACATGATGACTCATGTGGAATCCCTTATTGTAATAGGAATGTTCAAAAGGAAGCTGAAAATTATCTATGGCTATTATCAATTTGCAAATACGTATAGAAGTAAAAAATTAGGTCATAATTTTATTGCAGAATTTACAAAAATAAAATGTAACTTAAAATTATCTGTGAATAATCATCAATAAATGTAACAAGATAACAAAGTTTCAACTTAGACAAAATTGGACAAGGTCCCCCGAAATCCTAGTAAACTAACTCAAAAAAGTATAAGGGTTTATGGATTTACTCGTGACTAACATGGCCTACTTAGGTGTTTGGTATATTTCAGAATTTGTCATAATTTTTTCAAATTAGAAAAAAAGGAATAACCAACCTATAGTCAATGTTAAGAGACGTGAAAGTAGCACTAGAAAAGATTTATGATTCTTTTTTCTTTTTCTTTTTTTTTTTGTAGAATAAGTAGAGACTCGTGATTCTTGATGACTTCTACGAATAATCCTCCTCTTAAGATCCTAAAATTTATAACGTGTTAGAAAAAGTACTACATAACATTTATGTTATTGAGTAAATTTACTGACATATAGCATATTAAATGAAAATTTTGGTAAGTAAAGAATTAATGAGAGAGGTAACATCCATGTTAGATAAGCAAAGCCAACCCCCTCAACCCTTGCAGAGGATTCATTAACTAAAGCAACATCAGGAACAGTGGAGTATAATTGATAATCAGGTAAGGCACATATGGTTCAAATCATATGATTACAATCATCAGAGTCGATAACCTAAGTCCAAGAGGATGCTGAGAGCAAGCATTATGGTTAATGGCTTGGACACAAGTAGTGACATTCCGATTAGGAGTTACAGCAGCTTCTATTGTAACCGTCGACACTTATTTTGTGTATGACTAAGTCTACCACCAGAAACACCTGATATAAATACTGTCAGAGTAGTCACTGAACAACCAATTAAATTAAGCCAGGGAAATCTGTGGTTTCTAAGAAAAATAACATCGGAACAATCAAATCACAGAAGCCAAATATAGACCACCAAGCTGCACCCTAGGCCTCCTTATGACAGTGTAGACATCTGGCAGAATGGGCAACACATTCTGGGTTGCAGGCAAGAAAGGTGTCCTTCCTTCGTGCATGAACAGGCAAGCACATTGTGCAGAAACACGGCAAATAAGTCATATGCATGGCTAAACACAACTTTTTTTTTTTTTGTTTCATCAACAAGAAACCTTTTTGACATGTATTCGATCCCATGCACGGAAAATTGGAGTAATAAGTCCTTGATTTGAAGACGGCAATATTTAATAAATCTAGGGTTTGACTGAAAACCTAATTTTGAAATTGGGCAGTAGGGTTAATTAAAAGAAGGAAATTACTATGGGGCTCTGATTACCGAGAAATAGGTTGTTTGCCACAGCAACGGTAAGAGATTTCTTCCCTTACGGTACTATGTAAGATAAGGTAAATGAAACTAGTGAGGTAGCTTTGTGGAAACCGTCACAATTAGGGTACAGGATGTGCTCACGTATTCTGTAGAATTATTTACAATCTATTACAAAAACTAAATTACCGTTATAAAGAAATATATAAATGGAATATTCTATTCTAATAATAGCATATTTTACCACTAATGATATGCATATTGTAACAGAAAAAGACAACAATCAATGAAGTTTTTTTTTTTTTTTTTTTTTGGTGATAATCAGTTCGTATTCGACCATGCTCAGAGTACCTAGGAGCTTCAGGTTCTTTGCTTTGTCAGATATTGATTCTAACCACTAGATTGACCCTTTGAAATTGGAAAGAAAGTTGGAAAAAAAAAGCAGCTGTAAATGTAAGTTTGTTTCCTCATCATGACTGCATGTGCACGTACATTTTTATTTTTGTATGTAATCTTTCTTGTTTGTCTGTTTTTTGAAATGCAGTTTCACTTGATATGAACGAACTTCCTTTATGTTTTGACCAGTCCACTTGTCCACAACAGCTAAGCAAGCAAGGGCATATTCTTGAGATAGCGATTCAAGCAGCTGCTGCTGAAGTTATCAATCTTAGGGACGCATTAAACGAATGGGATGTAAAAGTTGGTGATGGTGATTTTGGATCTGCAGTATGTCCCTTTCTATTGATATATGAAATCCGTTGCTTACGCCATGTGGCATAGTAGGCCTGATGTCATAGAATATTTCAGATGTTTCGTGGTGCAACAGCAGTTATGGAGGATCTGAAGTAGTAAGTTTCCTTTTCATTTATGGGGCTCTTTAATATGTTGAATGGTCAAATATCAATTTCTTCTTTTACTGTTTTCTTCCTATGTCACTCTTGATGTTCACTGGCCTTCCTCAAGCTGTTCCTTTTCTACACCATTCTGAATTTTGTTTCTTACGTCCACTCTCTATATTTTAATTGCCAGTGCTTTTCTTCCCCCAAGTCAGTTGCCATAACAATTAATCTTCAGCGTCAGCATAAGTTTCCAGCTACTCTGCTGTTGATCATAAAATTACTTGATTAAGGGCGATCTTTTCAGTTCATCTGATGTGATAATAACAATAATTTAAAATAATTTGTGAAGCCCTCATCCACTAAGTCAACCTTGAAAGTAATTGCTAGGCTCTATATGCTGGCAAAAGGATTAGCTGATTGTGTCTGCCTTTTTCCATGCTCCTTTATTAGTAGTTTCGTAAATCGGGTCAATGTAGAGGAAAAAAATGCATTTTCAGACTATTAGAAGATAAATAATATGATTTAATAAGTGAAATAGATAAAACAGATTTATTAAGTAAAATAGATAAAACGGATTTTTAGATTTTTATGAATGCATATTTGGCACACAATAGCATTTCATATTTTTTAAAAAAATTGGGACATTGCATCCTCTTTCACTTTATAATTTAAGAAATTGGTGCTGAACTTTACACATTATCAGTAGTGGGATTATCGCAGATTATATTGGTTGGGTATAAGATGCAGTGAGGCACAATTGTATGCCATTGGTACTATCATTATGCTGCAGTAGACTAAGTAGTCAAGTATATACGATTTCCGGATTCTTTAACCAAAAAATAATTATTTTATTTTTCTAAACAGAGGAGGGTACATGCTAAATTTTCTCAATCATGGAAAAATCTAAATAATTGTGATTCGGCCAAATGGAGTATTTTCCCGCATGAAAAATTGTATATTTGCCTAACATCTATTATTATGGCCTTTCTCCACAGTTTGATTGTCACAGGACCATACTTTTCAACTCCCATATAGCCAAATTTGAAAGAATGATTGCCATATTTCTCAAGTTTTGATCTCTCCTGTGGTAAACACATGACGGAAAAGAGTCACAATCGCAGATATAAATATCGGCTGATACGATATGTATCAGAATAGGTTGTTGGCAAGAATAGTCATATTGGACAAGAATAGGTGGTTGGCATCAGATTTTTTTTATGGCATTGGAAACAGCAGTGATTGTCCGGAATTTCTTAATTGTGCTATTTTTTCATATTTTGTGACAAATTAATACTAATATTCTTCAGTTGAGAATAATAAAACAATTATGCCCCTCTCAAAAACTACTTTGTTTCCCCATATTCCTTAACAATTCTTTTTTGTCCATGAAATTCTGGCTTACAAAAGTATTGTAATATGCTCTAGATTCATGCTTGCTGGTACTCTTATGCATCAATTGTCTGATTATCACAGCTAGTTTAGTTAACCAATGATTAAACATATGGGCTTTCACAGGTTATTGGAACTTGGTAGAGCTTTGTCGATGTTAAGTAAAAAAAATATTTTGTTTCACTGACCTAGATCAATTGCTACTCTTTCATGTCAAGCAATACTCTTGCAATTTTGATGGTAGAACTGATAGGATTTGGTGACTAAGTGCGATTTTTTTAGCTTTAGTCTTGAGCATCAATAAATCAATCTTGAATACTTGATGATATTACTTTTGCTTTTGGTAGCTATCCTCTGAATAATATCGCAGATACAATGAAGGCGATTGGGTCTTCTATTGGAAGAGCTATGGGAGGAACCAGTGGGATAATGTATTGAAATTTCTATGCCCCTGTCCCTTGTCTAAAAGTAGCTTTGACTTTTAAGAACTAACCTGCTTCCTTTTAATGTTCATTCTTAAACTTTCAAACAGATATGACATATTTTTCAAGGCAGTTTGTGCACAACTGAAGTCGAGTGCTGACTCAGAAATTACGCCAAAGCAATGTAAGATGGTTGTTGATATGGATAATTTTTCTTGGTAGTTTTGGACTTTGATTAAATTGATATTGTGGTGCAGGGGCTTCTGCATTTGAAGCTGCCATTGCTGCTGTTGGTAAGTATGGAGGGGCAAATGCAGGCTACCGAACAATGATAGATGCTCTTATACCAGCATCGACAATCTTTCGAGAGGTCATTCTCAAATATTTACACATGCTGTGTTAGACTTTGATATATTTTCATGCTTCAACAACGATTGTTCTGTTCTCACATGCAGAGGCTAGATGCTGGCAATGATCCTGTGGATGCATTTGTTCACTCATCTGATGCAGCGTTGGCTGGTGCCGAGTCTACTAAAAGAATGCAGGCAAAGGTAATTTCTGATCAACTTTTATCATGTTTAATACCTTACCCTTTCCATACCCTTCCATGTGACTGGCTGCCCTGTCTAGGCTTGACTCGCAATCTTGTATTTTTTATGTGGTTTTTCACACTTAATTGCCTACTAAATTTGAAAAAAGGGAAGCTCAGTTATGATATTTTCACTTACTGTTTAGGTGTTTTGTCTCTGCTTGACGGGCTGGTTTCGTTTGATATAAATCAAACGCCATTGTGCAGTTTTGGGTGCTTATTACCCTCCAAATGGCATCAATTGTATCCATGATCAGTTCCAACTATATATGGTTACATTATGGAGTATACAATCACCATCTGCATGCCATTTTCCCCTAAATAACTTTTCTGTTTTCGGAATGCATGGGGATGGTGGAGTAAGCTGTACAAATGTTGCAGGCTGGGCGTTCACCGTATGTCTCAGCGGAGATCCTTTCATCGGTTCCAGATCCTGGTGCAGTGGCTGCAGCTTCATGGTATAGAGCAGCAGCATTGGCTGTCAAGCAGTGTTACCAGCCTTTGTCTTCGTGATCCGATATTTCCTAGTTACTTCTGTACTCTTCCTTTCCAAAATACTTCCCCATCGCAGCAGAGATGAGCTCTCCGGTTTGGCAGTTTTGAGTGCAAAGCCGAGAGAGAGAGTTCCAGTTGTCGATTGTAAATTTGAAGGTTGTCAAGGTTGGAGAATTACTGGATGCAGTAATCTAACCACATTACTACAACTTCATATCTTCAGCAAAGCAATTACTGAGTGTTGGTAAGTGTGCAGATTTATTTTACACTAACCACCCATTTGATAATTACTAGCATTGCTTATGAAATTGAATAAAAACATCATACTTCTAAATCTAAGAAATGAGAAAATAGTCAAATTTTCATGAATTTTATTTAGATTTGTCATTTTTAAGTAGTTAACGTACATAAATAAGAAATATGCACACAAAAGCCAGTTACATGGCCATAGGATTACAATCCAACCCCACCAAAGCTAAAACAATTCTAAGCAGAGGGGCCAAGTCTTGCATAACAACAAGAAAACAAAAATACGAAATGCGCATTTTAGTGTAGAAAGGCACAAATGGTTAAGATCAACCATCTGAACTAGCTGCTCATGTGAAAAGTCCTGGGCACCGTTTCTTAATAATGGACTTAGATAGCATGTTAATTTTATCTCGAATGTAAATTAAAATTATTAGTCACATGATTAGGGTAATTAATCTACTTTGCTTGAAAAATAATCCCATTGCATGCATGTCGAATGTGATAAACTGAAGCTGCCAAAACGAGTTTAAGTATGCTAGTTGATTGGTTCCCCTCCTTCCACTTAAGGCTAGCCCTTCGAATTCTATGATCCTAATCGTTAAATGACCAAGTGTAATAACTCCTATGCAGACTATTGCCCAAATGATCCTATATAACTTCCTCCAGAAGAAGAGAAGATAATGAGTTTTCACTCAACTCATGAATCCGATCTGAGGTACTAAGTCACTCCCAAATAGCAAGTTAGAGGATGGAGTGCACTGGAATTCTAAAATGTGCCCAGACCCGGCTCGACTAATGGACAACAATCTCCTCTGATTGGAAGATTTTCCAGGCTGATCTTGAAGAAAAAAACACCAGAAAAGCTAGCCTCCCAAACATGCAATTGTCAACAAACACATTAAACTCATAAGACAGTGTATTAATTATTATATCTTAGGATAAGAGGAAAAGCTCATCTGGCCATGACCATGTATTCTCCCTGATAATACTTAAAATCCAAGTATTCAAAGGAAAAACATCTTCAGTCGAGAGAGAAATCATGAACAAGGTCATGAAAAATACCTTACAAGTGCCATCTATTAGTACAAAGCCACATCAATCTATCATTACTAATGATGTAAGAGACAAATGGCTTAATCTCATCATGAAGCCCCAAAATTTTCCTCAAACTTCATGGAGCATTAGGAGAAATTTTGATAGTTCATATACACTCGTCCTCCAACCTGTGCGACTAGAACCAACACACCCAAATATAATCCCCATCATTCGCTAGAAGCTATCATATTTTTCGAGCAAAAATGGCCTTATTTCAAGCTTTTAAGCTGTGGATCTCCAAGCCCCCTTCCTCCTTAGGCTTACCACATCAATTCAAGCAACCTTGGCCACATAGCCTCCATCCTTTTTCTCATTTCAAAGGAACCTCAATAGAAGAGCCTCAGTATACTTACGAATACATATACACATGGAGGTATACAAGATAGACAAGATAAGTTGGCATCTCCCCTTGAAAGATGTACACTTACTGCTCAAAGTTGTAATTTTCTTAGCAATTTGATTTGTGATAAGCTGATCAAGGATTCTCAGTCTAGAATATAGAAGGAAAACACCCAAATAGTGCGCCAAAAGTAGCTAATTTGAAACTCAAAGAGGTCAAAGATAGCTTTAGAAACAGAAATATCATGTGCATAGCAAAAAATTTTAGCCTTCAATGGATTTGACTGAAGTCCAAAAGCATTGGAGAAGAGTGGAAGGCATTGCTTAAGGATAGAAATTGAAAGAATATTTTCACTCAAGAACAACACCAAATCATCTGCAAAAGTCAACTAAATATCTTTATATTTCAAGTGAAATTTGAATCTCCTACTAGCTCTATCCTTAAAAAAAAATCATGCCACAAAGAACTTCCATAAAAAAAAGAGAGAAAGAGAGAGACATATACTGTAATAAGGGGTCACCTTAATGGAAACCTCTAACTTCTTTAAAAAAACCAATCGAGTCATCATTAATAGCCGTAGAGAAAGAAGTAATAATAATACTTTGACTAACCCACTGTACAAAGCAAGAAGGAAACCCCCATAGTGTGAATAGCATCAAGAATAAAGCTCCATTAATAGCTGTAGAGAAAAGTAATAATAATACTTTGACTAACCCACTGTACAAAGCAAGAAGGGAATCCCTATAGTGTGCATAGTATCAAGAATAAAGCTCCATTTGATGGTATCATAGGCTATCTGAATGTCAACTTCAAGGCACACTAAAGGGGCCCTTCATTCTAGTGGTATCGGTTGTGGAGTTTGGGGCTAGTAAAATATTATCCCTAATATTTTTTACCCTGGATAAAGGCCAACTGAGACTTACAAATTAGCTCAAAAAGCAGCTTTTGAGCCAATTATCTATAATCTCTTTGGTAGTCTTGTAGATAATATTACCACACGAAATAGGCCTAAAAAACAAAATGTGAGGAGGGATCGGTACGTTTAGGATAAAACAAATCAAAGTAACATTAAACTGCTTAAGAGGCTTGCCGTGCAAAAAGAGATCAAGCATAGCCTCACAGAAGCAGAGAAGCCACTATCCCCCAAGCCTTTTTGAAGAACTTGGCCGAGAAGCCGCCGGGCCAAGAGCTTTCTCATCACCAATATTTCATAAAATTTCTGATCTCTTCCTTACTAGCTGGCATGGCTAGCCCCTCATAACGTCCCAAACAGCATCCTACTAAACATGAACGACGAATGGGGATCCCAATCCAAACAGCTACTATCGGAAGAGGAACCCAAGAGATTGCAAAAGTATGAATCGACCTCCACCTTGACTTCCTCAATGCTTCCCGCAGTCGAACCATCTTTTTTGATTGAGGACAATATCTTCCCGTGTTCTTCTCTGCCACCATCTTGAAAAGAAACTGGTACATTGGTACCCTTCCTTAAGCTATTAAATTCTAGCCTTTTGCGTGAAAAGGAAAGATTTAGCTGCCCTAGCTCTGATGTACTCCAACTGAAGCTTCCTCTCCTCAACAGGCCTTAGAGAAGAAGGAAGCACTCCGACCTGCATCTCACAATTCTCAAGTGCAACCTAGCCCTTAGGGCACAACAGAAACATTGCCACAGTCAGAATTAAGGGTTTTACGGCCCTTCTTAACCATCTTCAGCTTCCTCGTCAGCTGAAACATTGTCCAAAATTCAATCCAGGGCATACAAGTAAGAAGCCATTCTTTATTGAAGGAGATTTCGAAGCCACAGATGAACACGGAGGCCACATGGAAGGAGAACTACAACAGTTAGCCTTCGTAATACTTCTCCCTTTCTCTTTTTCCAATCTCTTCCCCGTCTCTAATTGTATATTTCACCTTCGCAATTGATCCTGGTTCTAGTCAAACAGATTATTTCCTAGTCACTTCAAACTAATCTTACATACGAAAATAAAAGAATTCTTCAAAATTAGGGTTTTTTATTGATGAATAACCCAATGCAAATTTAGAATAAAAATTACCCATCGAATAGTGCTAATGTATGAAGACTCTACCAAATCGGATTAGACAAAGCTTTTTTCATCGCTATCAGCCTATAATATTATGAGAATTTCTTCTGTACCTCAGAAGATCCGTTGAAGGAAGGGACTAGGTACATGGATGGTCTCCATAGGATGCAATCGAATTAGTAAAATCTTATGAGATTTAAGCCTTTATAAATTATTAAAATTA
>JAODPA010082378.1:0-26068 GCA_025585075.1 Nepenthes mirabilis | reverse complement strand
TGGACATTTGTTTTGAATTTAAATATTTGATTTGAGTACGATACTACCATTAAATTTTAATCTTGGATTTCTATTAGATTTATTTTATCGGCGATTTGGACTTATCTATGTGACCCTCCATCTGATTTTTTGGACTCGTTTATTTATCTATGATACTTGCTGAGCATTAAGTTAATATCTTCTGTTTTTTTTATCCCTTCAGAGTAGAGGCTCGGCTTCATTGCAAGAGAAGGAAGAGTTTTCGACGCAATATCGTATATCTCTGGTGAGTGCCATATTTTCTACTGGGATGTTATCGACCATGTACCAGGTTATGAATAGATTTTGCTTGATTTTGTTCTAGGTTTTCGTAGTCGGTCGAGCATACATCACAATTTTGTATATTGAGAATTTGTTGGGTCAATTTCTTATGTGGATGAGTTGTTATCTTTATTTGGTTATCCCCTTACGATTGTTTGAATAGCAGGTCACATTTATATGATCTAATAAGGTCCTGTGTGGATTTAATTGTGTTAAATCTGTATATTGGTTGTCACATCTGGGTTTGAAAATTATAAGTATAATAATTAAAATATATTTAATTATTTAATTGACCTACTTAGTTTGGGCTCGTGATAATACATATGCAACTACATTAATTATCAATTCTTTCGCAAAATACACAAAAGTACTACGTAAGGGTACAAGACCATGGAAACCAAGTCCTCATGCTATCTTCCAAGATCTTAATGCCTAGTCGACTTTTAATCCTCTATCCCTCCATATCGAGTATAAGCTCGTGCTAATCTGAAAATAAATGAAGTAATAAGGATGAGCCAAAAGTTTAACAAGTATAATATAAACAAAGATAAAGTACAATATAAACAAATGGGATAGGAAAGGATATTGGAGTATGATATAAGATGCATAACATGAAACGTAAGTAAATGTATTCCCAGAATAAAAATAACTTTTTATATTTTAACTTTCTTTTCTTGGGGTTCCATAATATGTATAAATTCCTTTATCTTTGCGGATCAAGGCCAATAGGCCATACTAGTTACGATGCAGGAGAACGAGGAAAGTAATGTATATGCATCCACACATTCTAAGGAGTAACAACAAATGTCAACTTTAACGTCCCGTATAAGACGGTATATTTTTTGTCAATATACAAAGCCAAATATGCCACCAAAGTATCTCCTATGGTCTAGGAGTATTCATCATTCTTCTACAATAGTATCCTAAGGCGTGCCAATGATATAACCCACTCTAATACACGGCCAGGATAATATTTGAGTTTCCACTGTAATATCAATGGCATGCCAGGAGATACTACCCTCTAAATACAAATTCGTGGTCCAGGTTTTATGATTTCTTATTCCTAGAGGAAAAGTCCACCAAACTTCTTTCACATAATTTTCACACCGGGAGAACGGTTCATACACTTAGCAAATTATGGCATTCCCTTTGTATTGTAACATATCTTACTTAATTGAGGGTTTAAGTCTTCACGTGACTTGAAATATATACATAGTTTGATATGATGCTTTGGAACAATTATGGAATTCTTATCACATCGGCCAAATGTAACTTTGGAGCTTACAGATGATAATTCTTTCACAAATACACATAACGTAATTTTTGAAATATATAATTGGGCATATATAATTCCATATGATTAAATACCAATTAAATAAGATAGGATCACGCAAAAGCCTTAATTAAATTTGGATAAACAGTGCCAGTGCACCGGTTAGGGCTCCCGGATACGCCAAACAGATCAAAACATGGAAATCAGACACTCAACCGATAAATATACACATGAAAGACATGGGTAAATCATAATTAAAACAAAATCATACGTAAAACTCAAATTAACCCATTAAACGTGGACCGGCGCTGGTTAGGGTTCCGGCGAATGAAATTTCACATAAAATCACCAAATCGAAAACCCAATTGATAAATTACATGCACAAGTTATGGGTAATGATTTTCTAGACCAAAATTAGGCGAAAGACCCGAAAATTCGTGGGTAAAAATGTCTGGGTGCGGGGTTAGGGTTTTGGTGTAAAAACCGAATGAAAACTAAGAAATCGGATATGAAATTAACATATAAGTATGCATATAACATGGGTAACACGAAATATAAACTTAATTGGGTATCGGAATAAGGATACCGGATGAAAATGAAACAAAAGTGCAAGAAAACGAAAGAGGAGGGTATGGATGCACTTGCCACGACCCGATCTACCATTTTTCCAACTAGCTCGACCTTGGAACCAGACTCAGGGACCTCGATCTCACCTCTCTCTCTCTCTCTCATTTCTCCTAGGAGCCGTATGAAATGCCGAAAAACAGAACTCGATGCGGCTTTATAACAGGTTCGAGCTCGAGCACCTAGCCAGCGCGGTTCAGGCCCAGTGCCCTTGGATTCAGCGCCCGTCCCAGGTGCTCGAGCTCCCGACAAGTGCTGGCCCCTAGAATAGGCACCAACCCCGGGCATTAGCCTACTGGATGCAGCGTCCAGTAGGCAGCTGCCCCGTCCCGCCTTCGGCTTTAAGGTTCCCGCATATCTTAAGCCAAATTTTTGGTTATCTTAATTTAATATATCGCAGTTACCATAAATTAAAACCCGAATCTCATATACTAGTTGCCATTTCGAGGTTTATTACATCGGTTCCCAATTTTCCCAATTCCGGGTCTTTGGGCCTCTCGATTCACTTATTTTGATTTAATTACACCTAATTACCATATATTGGAAACAAGTACCTTACATTAATACTAAGGTTAGGAATCTTCTCCAACAGTTTTAAAGCCAATGTTTGGCATGCAATGCCGATACCATCAAAAGTGTACCCTTGCTACTCATCACTTGAAACTCGAAAGCCTGATGCTCAGGCATTTGCAATCCTTTTAGCACAATAAATACTAGCGTAGCATGCTGCCAGCCAGCCCAAACCAAGGACGGCATTGAAATATAGTATATCAAAAGGGATCAAGTTTATAAGATGATAATGATCAACCACTTGAGCAACACAGTCAACATAAACAACAACGATTTACACGATCTTACTGATAGTAGTAGACACCATCAGCGAGAGTTCCAAGGGCCTTAGAATAGCAAACCAAGTGCAATGCCAAGTGAGATGAAACAAAAGAATGTGTTATAACAAAATGTGTTATAATCAGGATGATACAAAAATGGCCAGTCTTTGTTGACAAGGATGAGCAATGGCTGCACTCTTCAGCGCATGGTAGTCCTTTGCGAGATGCCTTGGTTTGCCACAATTGAAGCACAATTATGGTTTGGCCTGTCATGATGATGGTGTTGCTGGAATGAAGCCAAGAAAGTGGCCTGCGTCAGTCCTGGAGCTTTGCAATCCCTAATAGTATATCTAGTCTTATGGCATTAAAAGTATCAATGTCTGTCGTAGTTCTACTTGTCTGCTGGGGGTGAACTACTTGAATCCACCTTTGGGCTATGTATGAGTAGTCTGCGGAAACTGCCATCGCCTGAACAAAGTCTGCTCTACCATCATTGCGTATTTGAACATGACACCATACTAAACAATGTCGAACGGTATAAGTTAAATCTGAACAGTGTCAACCAGTCTTTCTAGGAAACATCACACCTTCCACTCCTCATCTAGTTTTTTTTTTAGTAAGTAAGTTAAATGAATTAAATAAAATAAAAATTACAAAAACGATGTTCTAACTCCAAGTATTTTGCCAACTTAGATTTAGAACAACGAATTAGGGCATACCCCGAGTATCACCATGAACAAAATCATGAACTGATTAACAAAAAATTAAAAACCTCACCTAGGTGTATTTCATCTAAATCGACCGTATACTACCCGGCCCCACAACAAAACCAACCTAAAAAAAACAGATTCAACAAGAATAACACTAATGGGAACTCCAACATCATCTATCTACCAAGATCCAAAATCATCAGAATTAGCAGCTTCACCCAACTTCGGGCAACTCCAATCCCACCCACAACAATTTAGCAACAGCAAAAGTAAACCAGCAGCCAGAGTCCAAGGAACACAAGGGACTCCGGAATCTTTACTCCGGCCATTTAGAGCTCCAGAATCAATATAGGTCATTTCGGTTTTTGGAGTGAAAAAAGCCACTCCAGCCTTTTAAAAGGCAACGGCAATCCGGATAAAAATCCATTCCGGAAAAGGCAAAAAGCACTCCAGATAAAAAGCCACTCCGGATAAAAAGCACTCCGATTTTTTTTTTTGGATCGACAAAAAACCACTCCGGCCATTAAGGGCAAGGCACTTCGGAAAAAGCAAGCACTCCGGATAAATCAACACTCCGGATTTTAAGAGGCCAAGACACTCCGGATAAAAAGCCGCTTTGGAAACGAAAACCAGCAGCCAGAGTCCAAGGAACACAAGGGACTCCGGAATCTTCACTCCGGCCATTTAGAGCTCCGGAATCAACAGAGGTCATTCTGATTTTTGGAGCGAAAAAAGCCACTCCGGCCTTTTAGATGGTAACGGCATTCCGGATAAAAAGCCACTCCGAAAAAGGCAAAAAGTACTCCGGATAAGAAGCCGCTCCAGATAAAAAGCACTCCGATTTTTTTTTTTTGGATCGGAAAACCACTCCGGCCTTTAAGGGCAAGGCACTCCGAAAAAAGCAAGCACTCCGGATAAATCAACACTCCGGATAAAACGTACTCCGGATTTTAAGAGGGCAAGGCACTCCGGATAAAAAGCCACTCCGAAAACGAAGCTGTAATTGAACCACGTTATAGCGCCCAGCCCAACCTCTTCACCAAATCCATCCAGGAATCAGCAGATGCAACATCAGCAATAGACATCACCCTGCATCATAGTCCTTCACCCCTTCAAGCCTTCAAGCCGAACCAGCAAGAAAATCTAGGGCGCTGGAGATATTAATTCTTGTCTGGAGCGCCATTTGGGATCTTTGAGGCTTTTTTCTGATTCCTCTTAGATTTAGGTTGGCTCCATTTACCGTTTGGCCCAATGTGGACAGTTGTGGGATGCACCTCCGACTCACGACGCCCTACCAAGTTAGGTGAGTGGAAATTTTGGAGTCCCGTCACTAATTCTTCCAAGTTGCAAAAGGATTCAAGTCGAGAAACCGATATCAAGTTCATTAAGGAACTTAGAAAATCAAAAATAATCTGCTTCTCGTCCGAAATTAAGGAGACAATATGTGGATGAGCGAGCACTGATAACCTAAGGGCTTCAAAAGGAACACCCTCTGAGCAGCAGAGCTGTGACTCCTCAAATGGAAAGGATGACTTGAAATCATCCCTAATTTGGTCAGATAAGTTGCACCAGCATTTGTCTAAAAAAAGTAATACTACATTTCTATGATCCGGGGCTAGGGCATCTAGAGAAAGCCAAAATTTATTGTCCTTAATTAACATCTTTATACCAAGGGATAAAGGATCAGTGTCTGCTTCAGCAACATCCGACTCCACTTGGGACTGGGCAGGATTATGAGCAGGGCAATGTATTGGAACTTCCTCTGATGCATTATCATCCACAGCCATACATTCAGATTTGGGGATCAGGTCCTTTTGAATGGCTGCCTTATCCTCATTCAGAGTGCCTTCCACCAGTAAATAACTCAAGCTAACATTGTTAGTTACATCAACAAGGCAATACTTACGAGAGATCCTCCTTATTGATTCAGGGGTAGAAACATCGAACACATAATTTGAGGAGGCCTCATCATGAGGAGCCTCACCCGGAGATCCTTTGAGCTGACCCCGAACATACACATCCTGTAGCAACACGCCTGGCACAGACTCAGAATTAGAAGAATTGGAGACCGATCCTTCAGCCTTTTCAATGGACGGTTTAGTGGAATTGACCAAGTGGTCTTCCACAAAGGCAACCGAGGAGTCCTGAGTCATTTCTTTGGGGCCCAAAGGCAGCAAAAACGTGTTACCAGTGTCTATCATAGGAACATCGCAAATCTCAACATGGGAATCCGGCACAGACCTAGTTTTAGAATGGATTCCATCCAAACCAAGCCTCTCAGCCTCATCCTGGTTCAAAGCAGGGGGGTGGGAGGTATCACCTACGTGAGGGACTCCCCAGCAGAGTCAGCAGGCTGCGGTCGGGCCTCAGGCACCTTATTCTTGGCCTCAGAAACGACATGTTCAACGTCAGACATCGGCCCGGTGCACTTTTGGATTGCAGGGCGACCAATTCCAAGGCGCTTAGGCTTCCAATGATAATCAACCACAATCTCGGTAGCCTTGGTCGAATCATTTGCATCAAAATTAATTCTGATTATTGAAGGCAAAGAATCCATGTTACTCACTTCAACACAGATCCTTGCGAAGTGTAATCTATCCATGCAGGCAGTGCACGGGTCAAGATAAAGGGGTCTGCCGACTCCAGTAGCTATCCAGCTAAGCCCCAAGGGGGTCCAGAACTCAGTCGGCACGTTGAACAGCGAGATCCAGATTGGAAAGGATTGATGAATGTCCTTAGACAAATCCATCACAGGCTGCCAGCGTTTGAGGAAGATGGGCTTCTGGCCAAAAGTCCATGGGCCTCTAGATAGACATATAGCCATTTGTTGTTCGGATGCAAAACAGAAGAAGAAGAAGCCATCTTCATTCGCAGCAACATGTTCGATCCCAAATTTCGTCAAAATTTTCCGGGCAATGGAGTTAACCGCCAAAAAGTGTAAAGGATTTTTGGAGAAGAAACCCACAAGGGTAGCACCCCATACTTCCCGGCTCTGTTTGATGACATCGGCAGGAGGAGAGATGGAGACAACTTTCCCATCGGAAGAAAGAGGGGGGAAAAATTTGAGGGGGGGCATGAGCAAGCGCCGTCGGCCTGGACAAGCTCAACCCAGGAGGACGGGGCTTTCCATGGGCCTTATCTGAAATAAAGAGCAAGGAGGAAGGTGCCTTACCAGAGACCGTATCGTTAGCGCTCTTAGCATCAGCGCATCCACAATGCACTACGGTGGAACATCTTTCATCAATCGATTCGCAAGAAACGTGGGGAGAGGGGGACGGCAAAATGGGAGGGTTGCAAAGCGCCGAGGGCTTCAGGTGCGCAAGGAAGGCAGCATCGGGCCCAGGGGCCGGGAGCAAGGTGTTTCTGTGCAGAGGAGGGAATGAGGGAGAGAGAAAAGCATCGGCAGACAAATCCAATGACGGTGGAGAGGGGATGGGGGCCGGAGAAGGAGAGAAAACCTTGGGGAGGGTCGGCGACTCCAGCTGGGAGCCGGCCATGCCGGCGCTAGAGAGGGCCAATGACGGCCGAGCGCCACTTAGCAAATTTCAGGTTTGAAAGTAGAGAGAAGGGGGAGCTTCTCTCACTAGGGTTTTTTTCCTGTCTTCCTCACCGTCCAACATTCCACTCCTCATCTAGATGCGGGGCAAAATACAATAGAGCTATAAATTGAGCTTTGTACCGATCTATTGTCATGGTCCGAACATAAGATGGAAAGAATGTGTTATTAAAGCATCGCACAAACTCCTCCCAAGTAATCTCCTCTACAGTGGTATTGAGCATGCAATCGACTATTTTTCACCAATGGTCTGCCTTGCTAACAAAGTGGCTCATGGTCAAGCGGGCCTTATCCTCATTCCTACTTCTGATGAAATCAAATGCTTTTTTTTTTTTGGTAAGCAAGTAAATTTGGATTAATCGGAGAAAAAATTTACAAGCTATGATTTATCACCAAGTGTTTTTCCGACTTGGGGATAAAGCATAGGAGATAGGGCATACCCAGAGCACGTTGAAATGATGAAATCAAATGCATTTTCAATGTGGCTTGTCCAGTCCTCAGCAAGCATAGAATCAGGTAATCTGGAAAACCCTGGGACCCTTTGACCTAAGATATCTCTCTTAAGGCAGCTCACACTCCAAAGAATGTAGGTAATCACCTGTTGTGGGGATAGTTACTACCAACAATCCCAACACCTAGGCACTGATCGCCTAATTGGTAAGTAGCACCATGTCCAGGAGTGCACTACGAAACTCTGCGATCTATTTTGTGTTGGTTCCCCAGGCGGAACCACAGAACCCATTAGCATTCACATTACAATACCTTGGTGTTTAAGACTCAGATTAATTGACTCCTAACCAAGTAAGGCATTCAATTATGAAAATATTGATGAATATAGGATCTTATGAAGTTAATAATTTTCAAGTAAGTAAAGACTATGAGGACCTTAGATGAGTTAGAGTTGCAGAAATTTTAAAATGAAAATTTTGTAATTTACTTAGTAGACTGTGAAAATATTTTTAGTATTTTATTTTATTAATTAAAATTCCCGTAAATATTAGATTGGACATATTTGTATAATTAGTGTGACGGACCACGATTTTTTCCTAACCGAAATCCGACAGAATTTCGATTGTAAAATGGTCGTCAAATAGATACAAACCTGTACAAAATCTCTGTACAACATAAAATATAGCCACAACATTATAACACAAGATCCAAAAGTCACGACAAAATACATGGCACCGACATCATAATTCAAATTATGACATTGGCTCAAATAAGATGCCATTAGGTACTTAAATAAACCGTAAAAACCTGCGAAGGCATCTACATCTATTAAATCTAGTAGAAGTTATACTATATGTACATCATCATCACCATCATATATATATTCACCATCCGTAAAAACCTGTCTGGTTTGCCGGTATGGCACACATTGCCGGTTTTCTTGCAAAAAAATGTGGGCAGATTGTGCTTCTTGCCCGGTATGGGTTTTTGGTCGGAGCTAGTTTGGTGCAAATGCCCGGTATGGGTACTTTGCCCGGTATGGTTGTACTTTACCGGTTTGCTTTCCAAAAAAAAGTGGGTAGTTTATGCTTCTTGCCGGGTATGGTGTCTTTTTTCGGTATTGGTATTTTGCTGGAGCCGATTTGGTGCAAATGCCCGATATGGTTACATTTTATCGGTATGCTTTTCCTTTTTTTTTGGTAAGTAAGTTAAATGAATTAAATGAAATAAAAATTACAAAAACGATGTTCTAACTCCAAGTGTTTTGCCAACTTAGATTTAGAACAACGAGTTAGGGCATACCCCGAGCATCACCATGAACAAAATCATGAACCGATTAACAAAAAATTAAAAACCTCACCTAGGTGTAGTTCATCTAAATCGACCGTATACTACCCGGCCCCACAACAAAACCAACCTAAAAAAAAACAGATTCAACAAGAATAGCACTAATTGGAACTCCAGCATTATCTATCCACCAAGATCCAGAATCATCAGAATTAGCAGCTTCACCCAACTTCGGACAACTCCAATCCCACCCTCAACAATTTAGCAACAGCAGAAGTAAACCAGCAGCCAGAGTCCAAGGAACACAAGGGACTCCGGAATCTTCACTCCAACCATTTAGAGCTTCGAAATCAATATAGGTCATTTCGGTTTTTAGAGCGAAAAAAGCCACTCCGGCCTTTTAGATGGCAACGACACTCCGGATAAAAATCCACTCCAAAAAAGGCAAAAAGCACTCCAGATAAAAAGCCACTCCGGATAAAAAGCACTCCGATTTTTTTTTTTTTTTGATCAACAAAAAACCACTCCGGCCATTAAGGGCAAGGCACTTCGGAAAAAGCAAGCACTCCGGATAAATCAACACTCCGGATAAGAAGTACTCTGGATTTTAAGAGGCCAAGACACTCCGGATAAAAAGCCACTCTGGAAATGAAAACCAGCAGTCAGAGTCCAAGGAACACAAGGGACTCCAGAATCTTCACTCCGGCCATTTAGAGCTCCGGAATCAACAGAGGTCATTCCGGTTTTTGGAGCGACAAAAGCCACTCCGGCCTTTTAGATGGTAACGGCATTCCGGATAAAAAGCCACTCCGGAAAAGGCGAAAAGCACTCCGGATAAGAAGCCACTCCGGATAAAAAGCACTCCATTTTTTTTTTTGGATCAGAAAACCACTCCGGCCTTTAAAGGCAAGGCACTCCGGAAAAAGCAAGCACTCCGGATAAATCAACACTCTAGATAAAACGTACTCCGGATTTTAAGAGGGCAAGGCACTCCGGATAAAAAGTCACTCTGGAAACGAAGCTGTAATTGAACCACGTCATAGCCCCCAACCCAACCTCTTCACCAAATCCATCCAGGAATCAGCAGATGCAACATCAGCAATAGACATCACCCTGCATCATAGTCCTTCACCCCTTCAAGCCTTCAAGCCAAACCAGCAAGAAAATCTAGGGCGCAGGAGATATTAATTCTTGTCTGGAGCGCCATTTGGGATCTTTGAGGCTTTTTTCCGATTCCTCTTAGATTTAGGTTGGCTCCATTTACCGTTTGACCCAATGTGGACAGGTGTGGGATGCACCTCTGACTCACAACGCCCTACCAAGTTAGGTGAGTGGAAATTTTGGAGTCCCGTCACTAATTCTTCCAAGTTGCAAAAGCATTCAAGTCCAGTATGCTTTTCCAAAAAAAAAAAATTGTAGGCAGATTGTGCTGCTTGCCGGGTATGGTGTCTTTTTCTAGTAGGGGTTTTTTAGCCGAAGCCGGTTTGGTGCAATTGCCCGGTATAGGTATTTTGCCCAGTATGGTTGCCCTTTATCGGTTTGCTTTCCAAAAAAATAGTGGGCAGTTTGTGCATCTTGCCCGATATGGTGTCTTTTCCAATATGGATATTTTATCGAAGCCGGTTTGGTGCAAATGCCTGGAATGGTTGCACTTTGCCAGTATGCTTTTCAACAAAAAAAAATGTGGGATGTTTGTACTTCTTGCCCAGTATGGTGTCTTTTCCGGTATGGGTATTTTGCTGGAGCCCGGTTTGGTGCAAATGCTCGGTATGGGTATTTTGCCTGGTATGTTGCACTTCACCGATTTGCTTTAAAAAAAAATTGCCCGGTATGGCTGCGATCAACGGGTATACTCGAAACAAATATATATATTTTTTGGGCAGCTTTATACTTTTTTCCCGGTATGGGGTATATTGTCGGTTTGGTGCCTCTAACCAGTTGTTTGGTTGGAGTATCTACTAGAATATAACAATATGCTAGTTTGGGGAATTGACTGGTTTGCAAATGACGGTATGCTGCAATAATGCCGGTATGGTAGAAGCGTCTGTCCCCTTATGGATCCCATGGAGTGGCTGGTATTTCTGGGAATCCCGGTTTGATTAGGAATCATGCGGTTTGGAAACTGCCGGGCTGGATCGGTAGGCACTGGAATTCCCATTATGGAAAAGTTGCAAAGTGCCGACATGGCGTTTATACCGGTATGCAAATGTTGGATTTGGTGCACTATTGTCGGTATGCCTGGAGTAGCTGATGGAATGTTACTCCTGGTAAATGTCTTTCGAAATGTTACTCGCCGAGTCAATGTTGGAATTGATAGTAAAATGGTGTTGTGTTGACCTGTTGTTGCTCAGGGTATGCCCTAGACTCCGCACCTGTAGTTTAGGGGTTTCTCTTGTGGAAGTCCTAGTTTTCTTCCACATGCATTTCGTTTAATTTTTGGTGTATCATTGTATATGAAGCTTGGTCTGTTTAATTATATTACTTGTATGAAAGTGTTGCTCGAGCGATACCCTAACGTCTATATTTCAACTCCAAGTCAAAAAAATACTTGGAAAAAAAATATAAGTTTCTGTAAATTCTTTTATTTTAATACAATTTACTTACTTATCAAAAAAAAGGATCAGGTTTCTAGGACTTAGCCTCCTGCCTTAATGGAAAAATCAACCAATGTAGCATGTTGGCCGGTTAGGATAGTTGACCGGCTAAGATAAGCTGATCAATTAAGATCGATGATCGGAGTAGATAGATGATAAGAATGAAAAATTGACTAGTTAGCATCGTTAACCAGATTAACTTGTTGACCGGCCTTAATGGAAAATGGCCGAAGAAGTTATTATGATAATGGCCGTGGAAGTTATTAATCAACCGAGATAGCTGATAATCAGCTAAAATAGAAAGTTGATCGGATTTGGCGTGTAGTTGACTGACTTTAATGAAAATCGATCGAAGTAGTAAGATGGAAGGCTAAGAAAAAGTTGACCAGATTGACCTGTTTAAAGAATTAGCTTATTGATCGGATAGATTGAATTGTTAACAGGCCAGAGAATTGACTGAAATTAAATAGTTGACCAAAATTAAAATAGTTGACCAAAAGTAGGGAGATAATCAAAATGACTATAAAACTACGGCCTGTAAACGAACAGTAACAACCGAGGACTTAGAAAGAGATCTAGATTGTTTGAAAAAATAGAAAGAGTTCGAGGACTTAGAAAACGACTAAGGACTTAGAAAGAGTCCGAGAATCTAGAAAAAGACCAAGGACTCCTACGGAGACTAAGTTTTAAACAAAATTTGGTCTTAGATTTGAATTCGTTTTGGAAACTAGTTATCATGAAAATGTGTTTGTTCCATATTTTATGGTTCTGTACTGAAAATGCTCTCATTCCACTCATTTTAATTTTGTTCAAAGCTATATTTATGCATGTTTTCACTAATTGTGCCTTGCTTAGCTATCTGCTCAATCCTTACTTTTTTCTTACCTTCAGATGAGCAGGAATTCATGCCAAATGAGAAAGAGTAGAGTCGGACGGACTAGTTAGGCTAGAAGGCTAACCTGGAATCATGTAGAAGTTTATGGATTTACCTGTGATGTACTTTTGGTTATTTTAGTGACATTGTTGTATAAACGAATCCGCTGTATAAGTTAATAAATATTTGCATGCTTTCGCTAGGCATTATGGTTTATGTATTTGGTTCCTATTGGCATCTCTCATGGCTTTAGTTTTGCCTCACTGGCGAGAGACCTAGATAAAGTCGACCTAGTTATGTGGCCAACCTAGATGAGGCCGACTTGATGACCGGCCAGTTTCGATCCTGTTTATGCGAATAAAATTTTAAGTCTACCCATTTATATATCTTTTGTACAAAGATTATTATTTAGGATATATGTATGATAATTGATAGAGGTCATTGGTAGATTATGACCCATTCCGTCACAAATGGTATCAGAGAAAAGAGATACCTTAGGGTTGATCGATCTTAAAACGGAAGTTTAGGTTTAATCTGGGTGGAAGTAGGATAAGGGTAATTAGAAATAAATGGAATGTTGAGGTAAATAACCCATTGAGGCCCATGGTATAATTTTGGTCCGAGATGAATATTAAGGACCGTGGTGTAACTCAAGGACCATAGTAGATGAAATGATCAAGGTGTAGAATATATAAAGCTCGGGGGTTTAATGCATGGAATAATAGTTTTTTCCTTCCTCTAATCCAAATATGTCGAATTAATTGATGGGCGATAGGGCTGGAAGATGGCAGAATTCAAAAACTTATGGGTCCATAAATATGATTGGTTGGGCTGAATTAGTTTGATTTGAGATACCGAACTTTGATCTAATTTTGAGAATGAGTCTGTATGGATTGAGGTATCAGAAAAGTAGTACTGTCTTGTTTGCAAATCGTTTAATGAGAATTTGCACCAAAATCTATGGAGTATAAGGGACTACATCTGGAAGTTATTTGTGGAGTTTTGGCCATGAGAATATTTGAGAATATTTTTGGAAGGAAGATTAGGTGATTGGTCTTTTGATCGAAAATTCGAAGTTGTGCCGTGGCAGAATTCGGGAAAAGGATGTGGCCAATGCAAGTTCCGGTAATGCCATTTGGGTTTGTAGGTTCGTTGATATTTCTGTGAATTTATGGGTTGGATCTTTCGATCATATTTGAGACAATATTGTGATGACCTCATTATAAAAGTATGGGAGATGTATGAACTTTGTTCGAGGACTGTGTTTTGGTTTGTGAAGGGCAGTTATCCATGCACTTTACTGGGAGAAAATATGAGTGTGAATAAGGAAAAATGTTATGCTGGGTGTGTAATTCCTTCGATAGCTTGAATATGGTATTATCATGGATTGAGTGATGGCGCATTCGAGCAGGGCTGATCTTTCCTAAGGTGGATTTGTATCTATAGTGCCATCAATTGTGGGCAGTTGCCCTTTTTATCTAGTGGGAGAGACACCCATGATCAAAATTACTCCAACCGTGGTTTGGAGTGAGCCGTTAGGGTCGTTGCATTGAGGCTTTATAGGTTTTGCTTATGAGTATAATTATTGTCTAGCTGATCCTAAAAGCCTGAGTAGTATGTCATAAGAAGGATATGATTATGCATTAGTATAAATGAGTAACCTGTCTAAGAATTATGAATATGAATCTTGGTGCCTTTTAAGGGTGATGAACATTAGCACTGATAATATGATAAGTATGAATCTTTGGATCTGTGGTGCTGTTAAAGTTTTATAAGAAATGTGGACTGTGGGTGTCAGAATTGTATTGGAAGTATTGAAGATATAAAATTATTAGAAGAGAAGTCCTTGAGGCTTTGCTTGAGATTGTTCAAATGACAGGAATTGTGAGTGTTTCAATTATTGGGGACTAGCTTTCGAGGACTACCCATTTATTGGAAATTTGGGTAATGCGTGCGGGTCAAATAGATGGGCTCGTTGGTATGCCTACGAGATCATAAGGTTGTGGAGCAGTTAGGTTTCACGACCTAGGTGGCAAATTGAGGCCATGCCGAAATTATCGGATAATCATCTCAGCTCTGTTTCCTATGTTAGTTGTAATATGAGGATTATGGATTTTGCCTTAAAAATATTGACATCCTTGGGATTTTCTTAGGTCTATTGTAAGTGTGAGACCTAAGTGTCTGATATGAACCAATGGATAAGACTTATAAGTTAATTTTAGCATGCAAGTAAATGATCAATCAGAATAATGCAGCGGTAACATGTAGGCCCATGGACTAGGGATCTCATAATAAGATTGAGGATCTAAGCGGACGATAATTTTGAGGCTTAGGAAGAACTAAAGTAGGAGTTCATTACAAGTTTTAAATTAAGTCGAAGAAATAACCAATATAATCTGGGTTGCCTTCAGATTTTATGGATTGTCATCTCCCCTACATCGATGATTGAGGAAATCAGTATGTGATCGAACTAAGCCGTTGTTAATTGAGAATTTGTCTTGTGATAAGGTTCTAACCCGGGTTTGAATATGAAACATGAGATATTCAAAATTTGGATGATTCTTTTGGTTAAGGCTTTTTAGAATTAGTCATGTGATCAAGAATGTGGCATAGGAACATGAAGAAAGAGTCTGAAAGGATTTTTCCCGATTATAAATTTTAAGATTCGTCAAATTTTGAGAATGAATTTTTTATAAATGGGAAAAAATTATAAAGATCAGATTTCTAAGACTTAGCCTCTCTGTCTTCACGGGAAAATCAGCCTAGGTAGCATGTTGGCAAGTTAGAATAGTTGATCGGCTAAGATAAGCTGATTAGTTAATATAGATTACTGGAGTAGATAGATGACAAAAATGAAAAGTTGACCGGTTAGCATCGTTGACCGGATTGACTTGTTCACTGGCCTTAACGGAAAATGGCCGAAGAAGTTATTATGATAATGGCCGAGGAAGTTATTAATCGACTGAGATAGCAGATAATCGGCCGAAGTAGAAATTTGATCGGACTTGACATGTAGTTGACCAGCTTTAAATGGAAATTGGCCGAAGTAGTAAGATGGAAGGTTAAGAAAAAGTTGACCAGATTAACCTACTTAAAGAATTAGCTTATTAACCGGACAAATTAAATTGTTGACCGATAAAGAGTTGGCCATAATTAGAATAGTTGACTGAAATTAAAACAGTTGATCGAAATTAGGGAGATAATCAAAATGACCAGGACACCATGGTCTGTAAACGAACAGTAACAACCGATGACTTAGAAAGAGATCAAGATTGTTTGGAAAATTAGAAAAAGACTAAGGACTTAGAAAGAGTCCGAGGACCTAGAAAAAGTCCAAAGACTCCTAGGGAGACCAAGGACTTATAAAGAGACCGAGAACTCTGAGAGTGAGAGTAAGAGCTAGTAAGATGATCATCAAAATTAGTACATGCTCATACCCTACTCCCACTTACTCCATTGACCTTCTAGAAATGAACATTGAGTGAAAAAAGAAGTACCAAGTAGGTGACCTACTCCCACCTGCTCCTACCTGCCCCATTGCCCATAAATACTGGAGTTAGGAGTTAAGAAAAGAAGTTAGGAAATCTGAGAGAAGCACGAAGGAAAAGGAGAGGAAAAATTCCAGGCCAGGCTTGAGTAAGAAAATTCATAGATCAGACAAGTGTACCCTATGTTTTATCATTGACTGTTGGTAATTCTTGCCTAAAATCTGGCATTATTGTTCTAATATTTTTCTTCACTATGTTTTAACATAATGCCTATCATGATAATTACTTCTTATATTTTATGAAGAAATTTCATATTTAGCACATGTGTTATGTTTTACATATGGGATTTTGTTTCACGATTCATGCTTGAAAATTTATTAGAATTCCTTCTGTTCACTGAGTTCGGTATTGTGGCAAGATTTGGTAAAGTATAAGTTATGATGTACTAAAAATTCATCTTGCATATTTAATTTCTGTCAATAAATTATTTTGCATATTTAAGATCTTACTCATTTGCATGTTTGTTCACCCTTTGTAACAGTAAGCTTGCTTTTTAAGGATTTCGGTCATTTGAAGCTTAAAAACAGTTTTGATGGTTGAGTAGTTGTACACCTTAAATGTAGCCATTTCTGATATATGACGGTTAAGTAGCTACAGACCTTAAATGTAACTATTTCTGAGATATGATGGTTGAATAGTTGCAGACCTTAAATGTAGCCGTTTCTGAAATATGATAACTGAGTAGCTGCAAGCCTAAAATATAGCCATTTTTGAGATATAATAGTCGAGTAGTTGCAGATCTAAAATATAGCCGTTTTTGATATATAATAGCTGAGTAGCTGCAGGCCTAAAATGTAGCTGATTTTAAAGAAAGTTTGGTCTTGGATTTGAATTCGTTTTGAAAACCAGTTATCATGAAAATGTATTTGTTCCATGTTTTATGCTTTTGTATGCAAAATGCTCTCATTTCATTCCTTTTAATTAGGTTCGAAGCTATATTTATGCATATTTTCACTTATTGTACCTTGCTTAACTATTTGCTCATTCATTGCTATTTTCTTACATTCAAATGAGCAAGAATTCATGTCGGACCAGAAAGACTAGAATTGGATGAACTAGCTAGGTTGGAAGGCTAACCTAAAATCACGTAGAAGTTTATGGATTGAGCTTTTAAGTATTTGTTATTATTTTGGAAATATTGTTGTTTAAACAAATCCACTGTGTAAGTTAATGAATATTTTCACGCTTCCACTTGGCATTATAGTTTACGTATTTGGTTCCTAGTGGCATCTCTCATGGCTTTAGTTTCGCCTCAGTGGCAACGGACCTAAATAAAGCCAACCTAGTTATGTAGACAACCTAGATAATGCCGACTTGATGACCAGCCAGTTTTGATCATGTGCATGCAATTAAAAATTTAAGTATACCCATTTATATGTCTTTTGTACAAAGATTATTATTCAGGTTACATATATGATAATTGATGGAGGTCATTAGTGGATTATGACCTATTCCGTTACAACATCAATATACAAATTATCTCAATGATCCAAATGTTCCATGAGGATAGTGAAAAACTACAAAACTAAGTTCACAAAGCTTTTCTTCCAAGATCCACAACCTAGCCAACTCCTAAGCCCTACTCTACCACGTCAAGCAGAGGCTTGTGCTCATCTTAAGGATTGAAAACTATAAGGGTGAACTGAATACTCAGCAATTGCAATATAATCAAGAATAATATACAACATATTTAAAATAAAATAGGGAAGGAAATAGAA
Organism: Nepenthes mirabilis; assembly: GCA_025585075.1. Classification (NCBI taxonomy): domain Eukaryota; kingdom Viridiplantae; phylum Streptophyta; class Magnoliopsida; order Caryophyllales; family Nepenthaceae; genus Nepenthes; species Nepenthes mirabilis. The sequence goes on along the minus strand of JAODPA010082378.1, from coordinate 8,304 downwards.
GCAATATGTATGGATGCATATATATGAAACGTTAGCAAATGCGCTTTTCAAAATATATTTATCTTTTCTGTTTTACTTATTCTTTCTTTTTTTTGGTAAGTAAGCTGAGATTAAATTAAATAAAAATTTACAGAACGATATTCTACCTTCAAATGTTTTGCCAACTTAGAGGTGGAACAACACGTTAGGGTATACCCCGAGTACTACCATAAACCAATTCAAGAAAACTTACAAAAAACAGAAAAGCAATGCTCATCTAGGTTACGAAGAAAAAAACTAAACCGTCGCGGATCTCTTTGAGTGAAGGAACTCATCATGTCAATCAGAAATCCATATCTAGGGATCTAGAGACATTTATCAAATCACGTGTGCAGCATCCATCAATGTGTATAATGGCTAGGCCAGCATCAATGATGCATCAATCAGCTCCTTACGTACACAATGTTTTCATTTGTCATCTTTTGGATCCATGGGAACGCCTGTTCGAGGTAGCATCATTAGCCATCGGCTGGATCGGTTCACTCCCATGTAATCGTGTCCTGCAAGAAAGATTTTTTTTTTTTTTGTAATTAAATGCATTAAATATATGAACGAAAAAATACAAAAGGCACTCCGTCTTCAAAGTGCCACTCCGGACTCAAAAGGCACTCCGGCTTCATGAATCCACTCTGGCCTTGAAAGTCAATCTGGCTCCAACAAGCCACTCCAGCCTCAAAGCATGCAATCCACTCCGGCTTGTTGGTGTGCAACAAGCACTCCAGCTCCGAAATGCCACTCCGGCCTTACAACACGCAATCCACTCCGTCCTTTAGAGTGCAGAGGCACTCCGGCTTCAAAGAGAAAACACTCCGGTCTCAACTCACGTTTGCCACTCTGTCCATTAAGTGTGCAAGAAAGTACTCCGGCTTCACAATGCTACTCTGGCTTCACAATGCCACTCCGGCTTGTCATCCAATACACACAGACCATATCTAAGGGATATGGGAAAGTATCAAAAAGGGAACAGTCCATCCCGCAAGCAAATTTTTTTTTTTTTTGGGGACAAGAATACAGGGCAACCCGTCCCAATACAAGGAATTTTTTTTATAATTAAATGCATTAAATATATAAACAAAAAAAATACAAAAGGCACTCCGTCTTCAAAGTACCACTCCAGACTCAAAAGGCACTCCAGCTTCATAAATCCACTCCGGCCTTGAAAGTCAATCGGGCTCCAGCAAGCCACTCCGGCCTCAAAGCATGCAATCCACTCCGGCTTGTTGGTGTGCAACAAGCACTCCAGCTCCGAAATGCCACTCTGTCCTCCGTCTTCAAAATGCCACTCCGACCTTAAAACACGTAATCCACTCCATCCTTTAGAGTGCAGAGGCACTCCGGCTTCAAAGAGAAAACACTCCGGCCTCAACTCATGTTTGCCACTCCGTCTATTAAGTGTGCAAGAAAGTACTCCGGCTTCACAATGCCACTCCGGCTTGTCATCCAATACACTCAAACCATATCTAAGGGATATAGGGAAGTATCAAAAAGGAAACAGTCCATCCCGCAAGCAAATTTTTATTTTTTTTGGGACAGGAATACAGGGAAGAAACAAAATGAGAACAACCCGTCCCGATACAAGGTTTTTTTTTATAAATTCCAACGCATCAGATATATTCTCGGGGTGCGTATGTCATTTTTCAATGTTGTCTTCAATTTATCTCGAACTGCATTGATAATCATCGAGAAAATCTGTGGAATATCTTGTGGGGCGGATTCTTGAAAAATTCGCTTATTACGCTCCTTCCAGATGAAATAAACTGTGGCTGCAAGAGTAATCCATTTAGAACGAGCCATAAAATTCTTTCCTTTCCATTTCTGGGCCGCCCAATTAATGTTTTGCTTCCAATCAGGGTAGGGCCACTGAATGCCCGCTTTCCTTTGGATCTGGGACCAAAGATTTTTAGAGAATGAACAGGAAAAGAAGAGATGTTCATGATTTTCGTCAGCCGAGTTACAAAGGATGCATTTAGAAGAGAGATTGGGAACCCCATGGATGCGATCATTGGTACTTAGCCTACCTTTAATGGCCAACTAGAGTGTGAATGCATGAGCAGGAATATGGAAGGGACCCCAAACTAGATTAGTCCATGTCAAAGTCGGCTTATGTGGATGGATAAGAAAATAAGTAGATTTAGATGAAAATTTACCATCAGCATTGTCATCCCATCTCATTGAGTCAGATCTATTGGCGTTGGGAGGATAAGAGGGCATTTTCTCTACAAGACAAGAGATTTCGTGATCATATGGATTTGGCCATACCCATTGGTTGTTTCTGATAATCGTATGAACTTTTGCATCCCATGGCAGCCCCGAGACCAAACGAGTACGATCAGAACTAACCATACTCAGTGGCCCCAACGGGTGCCAATTGTCATGCCATAGAAAAGTATCAGACCCGTCACCGATGGTATGGATGGAGTGAGAGCGCATGAATGGGCGAAGTTTCATAATCTTCCTCCAACTCCACGGTGTTGACTCCGGGACTTTAATAGTCCAAATACAGCAGTCTCTTATCCTATTTTTATGAATCCAAGAGGACCAGACCGACTCAGGATCTTTAGAGATGAGCCTCCACAGGAGTTTGCATATGAGAGCTTTATTCAGATCCCACAGGTTTCTAAGACCCAACCCACACAATTCATCCCATGCGACCTTTGCAGTAAACTTTCCTTCAGAAGATCCAGACCAGAGGAACCGATGAATAATACATTCAATCGATTTGAGAATGGATTTGGGCAAGATGAAAATTGAGGCCCAGTAGAGATGAATGGAGGATAGAATAGATGCGACAAGTTGCAAACGACCCCCAAATGATAACCACCTATTCTTCCAGGAATGAATCCGACAAGTAATGCGATCTATAAGAGAAGTACAATCCTTGGAAGAAAGCCTAGTGGTGATCAAAGGCACCCCTAAATTATAAATTGGAAGACTACCCATCTTGAAGCCCAAAAGATTAACAATGTCATGATGGATAGAGCAGTCCTTTGCACAGATAAATACCTCACTTTTATTTCTATTTGCCGATAGTCCTGAGAGCCATTGGAACTCCTCAAGACAATCTTTAAGAATCCGAATAGAGGTAATATCAGCATGAGAGAAAAGAAGAAGGTCATCTGCAAAGGCAAGCATGATTGTTTGAGTCTCTTTGCATTTCCAATGAAATTTGAATTGATCATTCTTCCTAGCCTTTACTTCAATGATTCCATTTAGCACCTCCATAACAAGTACAAATAAATATGGCGAGATAGGGTCACCTTGGCGCAGGCCTTTCCCCCCTTTGAAAAACCCAATTGCTTCTCCATTGATGTTCATAGTATAAGAAGGGGTGGTAATGCATTGCCCAATCCATTCTACCATTTGAGGAGGAAACTTCATAAGAGACAGCATAGTGATAATGAAGTCCCAGTGAACGGAGTCATATGCTTTCATCAGATCGATTTTCAAAGTACACATGGGAGGGTCATGTCTGAGGTGATACTTATGTAGAAGTTTCTGAGCCAGAAGAATATTATCACTAATTTGATGACTAGCAACAAAAACCGTTTGGCACTTTCCAACAAGACATGGTAATGTTATCTTTAGCCGGTTTACAATGATCTTTGAGATGGCTTTGTAAATGACATTACAGCATGATATTGGTCGGTAGTCAGAAACAGTTCTCGGGAACTGCACCTTCAGGATAAGACTGATAATAGTTATATTTAATTGTTTGAGAAGTTTTCCGTGGTTGAAAAAATCATGGATGGCTTCGCAAACAGATTGACCTACAACCTCCCATGAAGCCTTAAAAAATTTTCAAGAGAAACCATCCGGCCCAGGGGATCTATCATCACCAATCGTGAATATCGCTTTTCGAATCTCCTCCTTAGTAACTGGGCCAATGAGTGGGCCAGTTAGACAATCCGGAACAGTGTGATGGATGTAAGGACTAATCCATGAAGCATCTATCGGGCCACCCGTACGACCAGACCCAAGCGCTTTCTTGAAATGATCGACAATCAATTTATGGACAGCCTCAGTTCCAACAGTCGGGTTTCCATTCTCATCAAGTAGGGAGATAATTCTTTTCCGGTTATTGTTACCATTTATGGTCTTGAAAAAGAATTTAGTGCACCGGTCTCCCTCTTTAAGCCATCTGGTCTTAGCTTTTTGTTGAAAGAATTCAACTTCCTTTGCCATGGTATCATGATAAGCCACCCTACATGAGGATTCCATATTGGAACACCCAAGTGGTGAAGGGAGGTGACCCTGAATTTCCTCCAATTTTTTCCTAGTCCACAAGACTTCATCATGGACATCACCTTCCTGAAAGTTTAGAGCTTTCAGTGCATTCTTCATGCTTTTGAGTTTTGACACCAGTCGAAACATGGGGGTACCTCTCACAACATCAACCCAGGCATCTTTAACTACTGTGTGAAATCTTGGGGATTTGGTGAGAAAATTGTTAAAACGAAACATCCCATGATTTCGAGGTCAATCATCTGACGGAAAAAGAATGCATGGAGAGTGATCAAACAGTTTGAGGGGTGGAAAAGTTGCTTTGGCCCTTCTGAAGTGATCCATCCACAGCCCATTTGCCACAACTCTATCTAACTTCCTGAAGATCCGATTTGAAGGGTCCCGCCCATCATTCCATGTGTAATGCATGCCATCGTGGCACACATCCTCAAGATCACAATCTCGAAGGAATTTGTCAAGATCGAAAGAACTTTGTTGGTGCCAAACACCGCCAATTACCTCAGACGGAGACCGAATAGTATTGAAATCCCCCAGCACGGCCCAAGGAAGATCACCAGGGAGGGACGCCACCTGTCTAAGGCTCTCCCATAGACGCCTGCGGTGACTTTCTGAGTTTGCACCATAAATGAATGATATAATACGGTAAAAATTTTCCTCCAGAGCCAGGACTTCAGTGTGAATAACCTGATCTTCTGAAGAAACAATATTCATCCCTACCTTAGTAGGATCCCACCCAACCCAAATACGCTCAAGGGAGGCTGCAGAGTAGTTCATGTGCCAATCCCAATGAGGACTAATCCTAGTTGATATGGACACAGAATTCTTCTCAGCAACTTTGGTTTCGACTAAACCCACAATACTACATCCGTGGGAGCTGATGAGGTTCCGGACTTCATGGGCTTTTACCAACCCATTTAGCCCCCTCACATTCCAATAGGCTATATTAATCATGAGTTGAAGGTGAAAGCGGGGAAGATCTCTTAGACCCCGAGAATTTTTTCTTTTTTAACGCTTTTTTCCCCTGCTTATTAACAGAGCCATTGGAAAAATGAGTATTCATGGAAGCTGGGCTTTGCTTATTCAAAAGTAACTCAGGAATACCAGCTGATTCAGGATCAAAAGATTCCAGAGATAACTCCACATCCACATGCCCACCAGGATCAGATGTGGAGGGAAGAAATGTAGATTCTGGATGGCAACTGTGGCTCATCTGTTCCTCATGAAGTCCACATTGCAGTTTCGGGGCATTATTAATCTCATCGGACATCATGGGAGATTCAAGGCCATTATCGACCGAATTTATTGGGGTAACAGTGGGGATCTCCTCCAGATAATCCGGAGGGCAATTGTCACCATAAAGAGGTTCATTCTGAGCAAACCCATGAAGGACTATAAAAGAATTGGAAGTATTCAAAGTCTTATGGTCTGACTCACCAGAAGAAAAAAGACCATTGGCATTACCACCCTTGTTGCTAGGGGAAGAATTCGGGGCTGGGGTAGTCCATACCGTATTATGGTGATTTCCCACGACCTTTGGGACCCACTTCCTTTTGGAAGATGGAGCCTTAGACCCAACATCTCCAAACTTGGTATTCCTTAGATGTCTCCATTGGTAATCGAACCTAATCTCAACGAATGGATTGTCCGAGTGCTCATCAGGGCAACCGGAACGGACTTTCACAGATTCAGGTAAGTGAGCATCAACCCCTACTTCAACACATACCCTAGCAAAACCCATTCTTTCAAGCCGCTCAGTAATAGGATCAAACAGAATGGGCTTCCCTACAGCGCTGGCAAGCCAGCTCAATCCAAGAGGAGTCCATAGTTCAACAGGAACCCCAGTCATTGTCATCCAGTTGGGAAAGGATTTGTGCTCCTCTTTGGACAACAACATCCCCGGTATCCATTTCTTTAGAAAGAAAGGATGACCAGCGATAGACCAAGGGCCACTATTAAGACATTTTTTCATCATTTGGGTAGAAGAGAATCGGAAGAAGAAAAACCCAAAATCATTCCCAGCCACATGTTGCAGTTCGAAGCGAGCCCAAATTTTCCTAGTGATATTATTAATGGCATTGTAATGAATGGGGTTGCCCACACAATAACCAACCAAAGTGGCTCCCCATAACTCCTCACCTAGATGTCTAACCTCATCCGGGGGTGACAAAATTGAATTTTCTACAATGGGAAAATTGAGAGGATAATATTTTAATTGAGACTTACCTCCAAGAGTGTTCTTTGTCACCACCGATGACCACGTGAGGCCCTTATGTTCATCACCGCATTCCACGGATAACCCCAATTGAGCATCAGGGCTGGGAACATTACTCACTTCTTGTGAGGGGATTGATGGTTCATCCCTACTTGAGAGACCATGGAAGCACCATCCACACCTGAGGCCAAGAGAGGCAGAGCATATTCACTGTGCTGAAGATGCTGACTAGAACCGCCAGAATGAATTCCATGCCTTTGAACACAGTCTCGATCTGCTAGCCCCGCGTCTGGCTCCAAGACCTTCGCATCCAAATTGCCAGCATGAACCACATCAACAGGGACGGTGAGATGGTGCCGAATATTGGCAGAATTCATTCCTTCACAGCACAAATGAGATGGTACTGAAATCCCGACAGAATTTGTCATAAAATTCTGCTCCGAATCCAATATTGGAATTAAAGAAGCACCGGATGAATCCAACAATGAGATCTTATCGCTTACAGAGTGGTGCGCTCCCATCAAACCCTAGACGTAATCAGATTGAAAAACAGGAGTAACAGGTGAAACGGGGAATCCAGCGAATACCTTAGGATCTCGAATGCCAGAATTAACTTTAAAAGAAACTTTTTTGGTGGCTTGTAAACATGGAAAATCACGTTCCGGAAGATTTGAACCCATCGTAGCCAACGATTCAGAACCCATAAATGCAGACGAAATTATCAGGAGGAAGCCATTTATCAGGTCAATGGCTACGAAACCAGAAGTTTGAAAAGGAAATTCCAAACGGAACAAAAACGAGCAATTAGATTTGAGGGAGAGCGAAATCGAATGACTCTAAAGGATTGGAAAATCGGAACAAAGTTGGGCTTAAACGATACTCGCCGCCGAACGAAATTGAAATCGAAAAACAGGGGTGAGATGCATATGAGAAACAAATCGACAGAAAACGTGAAGAGCGACGGACTTGAAGAAGAGGGAGGAAGAAAGGGACCATATCCAATCGATGGAAGAAAGACAGGAAGAGAAGGGAGGGAGGACAAGGAAGGAGGTCGCAGCACTGGCCAGAGCCAGACGGGACAGCCAACAACAGAGGAAAGGAAATCAGCCGCCAGGAAAGCTAGAGAGAGGGGAGAGCATCTCTCTCTAGGGTGCAAAAGCAATTCTTATTTGAATTTACGGATTAGGGCTAGTAGACCTTACTAGCTAACGGTGCGATAGAATGAGGAAAGTAATGTGTTTGTTTCTATACATTCTAAAGTGCAAATACACATAATTCAATACCCCGTAGTAAGCGGTAACTCGATATACGGGGCCGTATCACATATGCCACCATATCCCTCGTGGCCCACAGGCAATCTTCGTACTCCACAATAATATCCTAAGACATGCTAGGAAATATTACCCACTATAATACACTACCCGAATAATCTTTAAATTTTTACTGTAATAATTATGACATAACAGGAATACTATCCTCTGAAATATAAATCCGTGGTCTGGATTTCATAATTTCTTAATCTTTAAGGAAAAGTCTACCAAATTTCTTTTGTAAAGTTCTCACTCTGAGAGAATGAATCATAAGTATATCAAATTATGGCATTCTCTTTTTATACTTACATAATTTTCATATTTCTTATGGGTTTAAGTCTTCACATGACTTAAATTATATGCATAAATATTATAAAGTATGGAAAAAATTAAAATTCTTACCACCGTAAGCCAAACATAACTTTAGAACTTTCGGTCAATATTTAGCTTCATAGATGTATGCAACATAATTTTCGAAGCATATACAAGTTAATGTATTTA
>JAODPA010082367.1:0-26070 GCA_025585075.1 Nepenthes mirabilis | reverse complement strand
TGCGTGTTTTATATGAGAAATTTACATGTTCTTATTATTATAGTACTTTGCTGAGCAATTGGCTCACCCATTACTATTTTTGTCTACATTTTCAAATGAAACTAATGAACTGATGCTTGATGTAAATGAGTAAAGATATGGAATAGCTAAAGGAAGATTGCTGGACCTCGAAGACTTAGAATTTTAGATGTGTTTGATGTAATGTGAATGTAAATAACTAATATAAGATAAATATTGTGTATTAATATGGCATGGTATGTTGTATATTATTATAGCATAGTATGCTTCCACGGGTTGTTCATGGATTATAATTATACTTTTGCAGGTCTAAATTTGGATTTGTCCAGGTTCCTAGATGGCATATCTTATTAGATCCAATATGATAGTTGATATTACTGTATTGGAGTCATGGATGTAATGGCATTTGTTTTGATTCTATGTATGTGTTGTGATTGAATTTTAAAATCTATCTATTTATATATATTGTACAGGGTTTATGATTCAGGTTACATATGTGGTCATTGTCCAAATTGAGGGGTGACTCTACCTAATTTTCTACGAAAATTACTGTATTTATAAATAATAGCATATTAGTCTGATTTGATTATGTATGATTATTGACGAAAGTTATTAGAGGATTATGACCAACTCCGTCATCGGTGGTATCAGAGAAAAGAAATGCCTTATGGTTGATCAATCTTAAAACGGAAGCTTAGATTTAGTCCAGGTAAAAGTGGGATAAGGTAGTTAGGATTAAATGGAATATTTAGGTGTTAACCCCTAGGTTTAATCTTGAAATGTATTAAATAATTGTTAACCCCTCACTCTAATCTGAATATGCCAGTTTAATTGATATTGTCACATTTTTTGTTATAGGATAATAGTATGGTAAGTAGAAGAAAAATTATCTCAGTTGGTACTAGTACCCCTCAAGATCAAGAAGTTGAGTATTTAAAATTGCTAGAAAGAATGGCTCACATAATAGAATCAATGGAGCAATGTCATATGACTCTAGTTCCTGCTCCAAACCCCGCCCCAGTGAATCCTAGTCCAACAACGTATGAGAGATTTACGGCTGAGCGAGTGCCTAAATTTCTAGGAGAACTATATCTAGTAGAGGTAGATATTTGGATTTGAAGACTAAAAAAAGGTGTTTACTGTCATCCAATGTTTTGAACAGGATAATGTCACTTTTGTAGTATATAAATTAGAGGGAGAAGCTAATAGTTGGTAGGTAATGAAGAAAAGGGTGTTGGGTGTGCCTAAAGAAGAAATTACCTAGGACATGTTTAAGGAGGCCTTCATGGAGAAATATTTTCCTTCTAACCTCCAGGATCAGAAGGAAAATGAGTTTATATGACTTAGGCAAGGGACCCGCACTGTAGTATAATATGATGCAAAATTTACTGAGTTGTCCCAATACACACCGTATATTATGGAAGATAAGTTAAGAAAAGCCAAGAATTTTCAATAAGGATTAAGGAATGAGATTAGGAAGCAGTTGGTGATGCAGAAGTTCTAGACTTATACCAAGATATTAGACAGGGCTTTGATATTTGAGAAGGAGCTTGAAACTCAAAAGTTTTTTACTAAGAGGGCAGCTAGCCAAATGAGTTCTAGTACGGGATCTGATTTAGGACCCCCAAGACCTTCTAAAATGGCAAAGATGTCAGATAAAGGGAAACGTAGTACCGAAATTTAGTCAGTTTCTAGTTCCCAGGTGTCAGCAACAAATTCTATCCACTGTGGAAGGAAGCATTTGGAAAAACCTTATTTTAAATTGACAGGGGCTTATCTCAATTGTGGTCAATAGGGCTATCGGATCAAGGATTACCCCCTATCTAAGAAGCTGGAGATAAAGAAGCCTACTGTTCCAGCTAAAGCATCTGCAGTGACAGTTCAAGATGTCGAAGCATCACCAAATGTGGTTGAAGGTACTCTTCTTGTTTGTAGAGCTTCAGCTTATGTTTTATTTAATTTAGGATCTATACATTCTTTTATTTTTTCACAATTTGTGTGTCATATCACATCAATTCTAAAAATTCTAATTTTTTTCCTGGCTATATCGACGCCTACAGGATCGTCGGTAATTACTGATATTATATATCCAGAGTGTATAGTTGAGGTGAATGGGTTGCAATTGATGGTAGATTTGATATTGTTAGATATGTATAATATTGACATTATTTTAGAGATGGATTGGCTGGCAAATTATCATGTCAGTATAGATTGTATCTTAAAATAAGTATGTTTTACTATTCCTGGAGTTGAGTTCTTTTTTTCAAGGCATTAGGAGGAAGGATATGTCCGTGTTGATTTTAGCATTGCATGCCAAGCATTTGATCCAGAGTGGATGCCAGGCTTATCTAACATATGCCAGCACCATTGGAAGTCATAGTGTACCGGTGAAAGATATTTTAGTTGTATGTGAATTTGAAGATATATTTTCAAATGAGTTGTCTGGGTTATCTCCTCATCGGGAGATTGAATTTGAAATCAATGTTATTTCTAGTGCTAACCCGATTTCGAAGGCACTATATTGTATAGCGCCTGCTGAGTTAAAAGAGCTAAAATTACAGTTGTAGGAATTGTTAGATAATGATTTTATTTGATCGAGTGTATCTCCGTGGGGTACACCGGTACTATTTGTTAAGAAAAAGGACAGGTCCTTGCGACTGTGTGTGGATTATCGTAAACTGAAAAAGATCACGATTAAAAATAAATATCTATTGCCACGCATCGATAATTTATTTGACCAACTATAAGTATCCCGAGTGTTCTCTAAAATTGATCTACGATACGGATACCAACAGTTGAGAATTAAGTAGGAGGACATGGCCAAGATAACTTTTTGGATGAGATATGGCCTCTATGAATTTCTTATTATGCCGTTTGGTCTTACTAATGCTCCTATCGCTTTTATGGATTTGATGAATCCGGTGTTCCGACCATATTTGGATAAGTTTGTGGTGGTATTTATTGATAATATTTTGAACTATTCCAAAAGTCATGAAGAATATGAGACTCATCTGAGGATTGTGCTCTAGGTGCTTCATGAGAAAAAATTATATGCAAAATTGAAGAAATGTGAGCTTTGGATGGATGAAGTGATACTTTTGGAATATATTATTTTAAATGGTGGCATCTCTGTAGACCCAAAAAAGGTAATGGCTGTTATTAATTAGAAAATGCCTACATCAGTAACTGAAGTCAGGAGTTTTCTCAACATGACAGGGTATTATAGAAGATTTGTAGAGAATTTCTCTTAGATTGCTATACCCTTAACTCAATTGATAAGAAAGGAGGCCAAGTTTAACTAGATTGAGAAATGTGATCGAAGTTTTTGAGAATTGAAGGATTGCCTAACGACTACTCCAGTATTTACTATTCCTGTGGGATCCGGTGGTTTTAAAGTTTATTGTGATACCTCCAAAACTGACTTAGGTTGTGTGTTGATGCAGACAGAAAAGTAGTTGCTTATGGGTCTAAACAGCTAAAGGTGTATGAAAAGAATTATCCAATCCATGATATGGAGTTAGCTATAATTGTGTTTGCCTTGAAGATTTAGAGACATTATCTTTATAATGAAAATTTTTTTATTTATTCTGACCATAAAAATTTAAAATATTATTTTTACAGAAAGAATTAAATATGAGACAAAGGAGGTAGATTGATTTTCTGAAAGATTATGGCTGTGAGATTTAATACTAGCTCGAAAAAGCTAATATGGTTGCTGATACTTTAAGCTACCGATCAAGCTTCGTGGCGAGGTTGCAAATAAAATAGATGGAGATGTTGAATTGTCTGAAACAGTGTGATATTCAACGATATGTTCGAGATAATCAGATGATGCTATCGTATCTTCAGATTCAACCAGAGATATAAAGGAAATTAAAGAGAAATAGGTAAATGATCCTTTTCTTATACATATTGTTGGAGATTTGAGTAGAGATTTCAAAATAGATTTTAACGTTCGTCCTGATGGACTTTTGGGATTTAAGGACCGTTTGTGTGTGCCAGATGATAATGAGTTAAAGGGGAAAATTATGAATGAAGCTCACTGCTCCCGATATACAATCCATCCGGGGGCTAATACGATATATTAGGATTTGAAAAATATGATTTGGTGAAAAAATATGAAAAGAGAGATTGTGGCTTTCGTGGGAAAATATCATGTTTGCCGGCGGTTAAAGGCTGAAAGGAAGAAGCCGTTTGGGTTGTTGCAAGCAATGCCTATTCCAAATTGAAAGTGAAAAGATATTGCAATAGATTTTATATCGGGTCTGCCATGAACCCCAAAGAACCACGATGCCATTTGGGTTAATATTGATTGGTTGACTAAATCGGCCCATTTCTTGGTGATCCGAACAACGTATTCTCATGATAAACTAGCGCAATTGTATATAAATGAGATTGTCAAACTCCACGGTGTACCTGTAATGATTGTGTCAGATTGAGATCCGAGATTTATTTCTAAATTTTTAAAAAGTTTGCATAGAGAATTGAGGATGGATTTAAATTTTAGTACGACGTATCACCTCCAAATGGACGGTCAGTCAGAGTGTACTATTCATATTTTGGAGCACATGTTAAGGGCCACAGTGTTAGATATGAAAGAAAATTGAGATAATCATTTAGCCCTGGTGAAATTTATTTATAATAACAATTACCAGGCAAGTATTGGTATGATATCATTTGAAGCCCTATATGGGAGGAAATATAGATTTCCAATTCATTGGTAGAAAACGAAAGATAGGAGACTTTTGGGTCCCGAAATTATCAAAGAGACAACGGAGAAGATCAGATTGATTTACGCGAATTTGAAAGTAGCTCAAAATAGGCAAAAAAGCAACGCAGACCAAAGAAGATCAGCGTTAAAATTTGAGGTGGGTAATTATGTATTTTTAAAAATATCACTATCAAAAGGGACATGTAGATTTGGGGTGAAAGAAAAGTTAAAACCATAATTTATTGGTCCTTTCGAGATTTTTGAGAAAATCGGGGAAGTAGGGTACAGATTAGCATTGCCACCCAATTTGGAAATTGTTCACGATGTATTTCACTTGTCGATACTTCGTAAATATGTCTATGATCCCACACATGTTATTGAGTTTGAGCCTTTGTTGATTAATGAGGATCTATCTTATGTTGAAGAATCGGTGCGGATTTTGGATCGAAAGGATCAAATATTACGCATAAAGACCATTCCCCTAGTAAATGTTTTATGGAAGAATCATTCACCTGAAGAAGCAACATGAAAGGTGAAGAAAAGATCTGGAATAAATATCCCAATCTATTTCCATGAGGTATGTAGTTTCGTTAAATTTCAAAGACGAAATTTTATAAGTAGGGGAGGATTGTAAGGTACAAGTTTCTAAAATATAGTAAATTCTAATAATTAAGTTAATATAATCAAATTTATGATGAATAGATTTGAGAAAATAGAGATTGGATCCTAATTGAAGGAAGATGAGGGCCACGCTCGATGGAGGCTCTAGCAAAGCTGGAGTGCGAATTCTAGTAGGGGTCGCACCCGAAGCACGCCCGTAGTGCGCTCGAGCGCAATTTTCAGGGATTGTACACTCAAGGCTCATCCAACTGATGCTCGAGCACCAATCAAATATTTTTGCCCCACTGACTTACTGTTTTGTGATTTTAAATAGAAAAATGAGGAGAAATCAGGGCACAAACGAGCAGAAGTAGATGAGAGAAAGGAGAAAGAAAAAAGAAAAGAGAAGGGATTCCAAGCGATTATTGATCCGATCAGAGTAAGGAAAATAGTAAATTAGGTTGAGGTAAGTGTACCCTAGGCTCTGTCTTTCCTTGTTATTGTTTTTTGCTATTCTCTTTCGGGTATTATTACTCTAATACCCTTACCCCTAAGATTTGTTATATAATACAGTATGTTTTCTAGTTTTCTTATAATTTTATAAATAAATTGTATATTTAAGTATGGATATTATGATTTATGGGTTAGACTTCGCTGTTTAACTTATGTTTCATGTCAGAATTTTATTCTGAACATTTCTCTCATGCCTTAGCTCAAAAATAAAGGTATGATTTTGTAAATTTTTGAGTTATAGAGTGAAAATATTATACTATGAATTATTTAAACTTACCGGATAATTTTATCTGAAATTTTGTTAAAAGATATACTATTTAAAATTACTGAGAATACTAAGGCTATCTGCAGACTTAGTTATGTGAAATTGAAGTGGCCTCTAAAAATGAGAATTAAGGCTAAGAAATAAAAATTAGAGTTTTCTAAATTAAGTTAAAATCAGTAAAAAATTGGACCAATGATTGTTATTTAGTAGGTAATATTCTCTGGCATTCATTAGGATGTTAAAGTGATAATCAAAGATAATTCTGTCCATAGAGTGATATATGGACCGTCTTTTTCAAGGCATTACTATGGAGAACAAGAACTAAGAATTCATAATTATCCTATCCTTGGGATGTAAATAAGGAGGAATTCATGACCATTCTATTTTCGGAATATAAATAAGAAAGAACTAAGACCTTTGATTGTTTGGAATGAACACAATCTATCCTCGATTATTCGCTCATTTAGTCGGTAGGGCCTACTAACTATAATTCCTCGAGATAATAAAATTTATCCTAAAGGACGAGTAAGTTTTAAATTGTTCTATAACTTTTAACATATTTTTTGACTAAAATAAGTAGAAGAAATAACTGAAGGAGAAAATAAAACCAGCAAAAATAAGATTTTGTGCACCTGTTTATATTTAAGCATCGTTTCATGCTTTTGCATTCTCCTTATACATATTTGGCTCCTAATTTCTTCGATATAATTGGCTCACCCCTTACTATTTTTCTCTACCTTTTCAAGTGAAACCAATGAGCTGAACCAAATGTGAAAGAACCAAGATAGGTAATAGCCAAAGGAAAATTGCTGGACCTTAGAAACTTGTAATTTTGGATGTGTTTGATATAATGTGAATGTAAATAACTAATATAAGATAAATGTTGTGTATTAATAAAGCATGACATGTTGTATATCATTATAGCATAGTATGCTTTCACAGGTTGTTCATGAATTATAGTTATACTTCCGTAGGTCTAATTTTAGATTTATACTGGTTCATAGATGGAATCTCTTATTAGATCTAATAAGGTAGTTGAGATTATTGTGTTGGAGCCATAAATATAATGGCATTTGATTTGATCCTGTGTATATATTGTGATTGAATTTTGAAGTCTATCTATTTATATGTCATGTACATGGTTTATTATTCATGTTATATGTATGATTATTATCCAAATTTAGGGGAGACTTTGCCTATTTTTCTACAGAAATTATTATATTTACAAATAATAGCGTATTAGTCTGATTTAATTAAGTATGATTATTGATGGAGGTCATTAGAGGATTATGACTCGTTTCGTCATAATAACGGAGGTTCGTAATTTCTTGGCTGTGGCTGGCTATTGTTATCGATTTATAGAGAATTTCTTTCGTATTACTTTGGCACTTACCAAACTGACGAAGAAGGAAGTGAGATTTGGATGGATGGAAGAGTGTGATCAAAGTTTTCAAGAGTTAAATGATTGGTTAACTTCTGCACCGATTCTAACTATTTTCAACGGTTCTGGTGGCTTTGAGGTGTGTTGTGATGCCTCTAAGGTTGGTCTTGGGTGTATTTTGATGCAAAACGGGAAGGTGGTTGCTTATGAGTCTCAGCAGTTGAAAATTCATAAGAAGAATTACCCGACCCATAATTTGAATTTAGCCGACGTAGTATTTGTATTAAACGTTTGGAGGCATTACCTGTACAATGAAAAATATATGGTGTATTCTGGTAATAAGAGTCTCAAGTACCTATTTTCGCATAATGAATTAAATATGAGGTAGCAGAGATGAATTAAGTTCCTAAAAGATTATGATTGTGAAATCCATTATCAGCCTTGGAAAGCTAATGTGGTCGCGAATGTTCTTAGTTGTTGGACTAGTTTTGTAGCGAAGTTGCAAATTAAGCAGATGGAGGTGCTAGACTATTTAAAATTCTATAATATTCAGTGGTATGTCAAGAAAAATAGGATGATGCTGTCGTTCCTACAGGTGTAGTCTGAGATCCTCCAGAAGATTAAAGACGATCAAGCGAATGACCCATTTCTGATGGATATTATTGGGGATTTTGATCAAGACTCTCAGATCAATTTTATTGTTCATGCCGACGGAGTCTTGAGATTCTAGAATCGTTTATGTGTGCATGATAATAAGGAGTTGAAAGATGAAATCATGAAGGAGGCTCATGGAACTAGGTACACTATCCACTCTAAAATTAATAAGATGTACTAGGGTTTGAAGAAGATGTTCTGGTAGAGGAATATGTGAAGAGAGATTGTTGCTTTTGTTGATAGATGCCTTGTCTGTCAGCAGTTGAAAGCTAAAAGGATAAAGCCATTGGGTTTGTTGCAACCTTTGCCCATTTTGTGTTGGAAGTGGGAGGACATTTCTATGGACTTTGTTGTAGGCTTGTTTAGGACCCCGAGGAATCATGACGCGATTTGGGTCATTGTGGATCAGCTAACAAAATCAGCTCATTTCTTTGCCATTCAGACGACGTATTCTCGTGATCGCTTAGCGCAATTGTATATCATAAGATTGTTAGACTACATGAAGTGCCAGCAATTATTATGTCTGATCTTGACCCACATTGCGTATCTAAATTTTGGAAGAGTTTAATCGAGAATTAGGGACAAACTTGAAGTTCAGTACGGCATATCATCCACAGACGGATGACCAATTTGAGTGGACCATTTAGATTTTAGAAAATATGCTTAGAGCATTAGTAATTGAGTTAAAGGAAAATTGGGATGATCACCTGGCACTAACAAATTCGCATACAATAATAGCTTTTAGGTGAGTATTGACATAGCTCCATTCGAAACCTTGTATGATAGGAAGTGCCGATCTCCTATCCATTGGGAAGAGATAGGAGACAAATGACTTTTGGGGCTTGATGTGATTCGAGAGATTTCAGAGAAGATTGCAATGATTTTTGAGAAGTTGAAGATAGTTCAGAGTCGGCAGAAGAGTTATACTGGCCAGAGGAGATCCGAGCTTAGATTTGAGGTTGGCAATTTTGTTTTCCTTAAATTATCGCCAATTAAGAGAACCTCTAAATTTGGTGCTAAAGGAAAACTAAAGCCGCAATTCATATGTGATGGCCTCACCGATGAATTCAAAGAATCATGGGGGTGTATGAACTCTATTTGAAGACAATATCATGGATTGTGAAGGACAGTTAGTCGTGTGCTTAATTGAGAAAAGAAGGTGAGTTTGGTTAGGTAAGTGTTATGTTAGGCATGTGATTTTTTTGATAGTATAAATGTGGTTCTGTAGAGATTTGAGCGATGGATAATTTAATAAAGATTGATTAATGTCGTGAAAGTGTGCGATTTTCTTGGGTCTAGCTGAATATGGTAAGATATCTGGTAGGTGTACCTCGAGGACTGTAGTGTCCATGGGGTGTTTGGCTTAGAAGCGGTATTCGTCAGAATGATGTATGTGGGGATAGTTTTCAAGGAATGAATGATAAATTTATTGACCATGTCATTTTGGTTGATCACTGATGGATCAAGTGAATTATAATAAAATGTGATATTTTTGAGAAAGATTTAGGATTGTAATTTTCCACATCGTTTATGGATGGTTGCCCTTGGGTTAAGTTTGTGGGAAGTCTTTGATCAGAATTACTCTACCTATGGTTTGGAGTTAGCAATTGAAGTCTTTATTTTGAGGACTTATGGAGATAGTTATTATCTAACTGATTCTAAAGGATTGAGAAGTTATTTCGCAAGAAGAGATGATCATGTGACAGTGCAAGCGAATAAATTTGCTTAAGGACTATGAAGGTGAATCTCGGTGTCATTTAAGGAAAGAGAATATTGATGCCAATAGTTTGATGTCGGGAGTCTTCGGAATTGGTATGTCTTCAATGCTTCTTAGGAGATGTGGAAGGATGAACCGTGAGCAGATCCTAATGTGTAAGGTACGAGTTTCTAAGGCATCGTAAATTTTAGTAATTAAATTAATATAATCAAATTTAGGATGAATGGATTTGAGAAAATGGAGATTAGATCACAGTTTAAGGAAAATGAGTGACGCACTCGATAGAGGCTCGAGAAAAGCTAGAGGTGCAAATTCTAATAGGGGTCACACCCGAAATGCGCTCGAGCGCAATTTCTAGGGATAGTGTGCCCGAGGCTCACCCAACTGGCACTCGAGTGCCATTCAGATATTTTTGCCCCCACCGACTTATTATTTGGCGTTTTGAAAGGAAAAAAATAGGAAGAAGCAAGGGTATGAAGAGCAGAAGCAGAAGAGAGACAGGAGAGGAAAAAAGAGGAAAAGAAAGAATTACAAACGATTTTTGACCCGATCAGAGTAAAAAAAATAGTAAATCATGTTGAGACAAGTATACCTTAAGCTTTGTCTTTCTTTGTTGTTACTTTTTGCTATCCACTTTCGAATATTATTACTCTAATACCCTCGCCTTTAAATTTTATTATGTAACACTGCATGTTTTCTAATTCTCTCATAATTTTATGAATAAATTGCATGTTTAAATTTGGATATTATGATTTATGGGTTTAATTTTACTGTTTAACTTATATTTTATATCTGAATTTTGTTCTGAACATTTCTCTCAAGCCTAAGCTCAAAAAGGAAGGTATGATTTTGGTAAATTTTGAGTTATGGGGTAGAAATATTATACTATAAATTATTTAAGTTTACTGAATGATTTTATCCAAAATTTTGTTAAAAGATATGCTGATTAAAATTATTCAGAATTCTAAGGCTATCTGAAAATTTAGTTACGTGAAGGTAGAGTGTTTTTTAAAGAATAAGGACTAAGGCTAAGAAATAAGAATCAGATTCCTCTAAATTAAGTTAAAATCAGTAAGAAACTAGACCAAGGGTTATTATTCAGTGGATAATATTCTCTAACATTCCTTAGGACGTAAAGTGGTAATTGTGAGGACCCGAAATAAAAAATGTAATAACTAGATGTGATTAAGGTGATTGATATCAGTAAGAGGCTATGCATGTAGTGAAAAAGTGGTAGTTAAAAGTGAAAAGTTGGAAAATGCCCAAATTCAGCAAGCAGCCGAGTGGCGCTTACTGTGGGCTCGAGCCCTTCTATCGGGCGGAAAAACCAGTGGCATTTTCCGATCCCTGCCGCTCGCTGGCCGCTCGAGCTCCGATCGAGCGAAAGGCGCAGTATAAAAACGCGCCCAGCTCTCTCCTTTTCATTTCAGCATGACTTTAGGGTTTGAGGAGAGAGAGAGCGCCGTCCCTAGTGAGAGAAGGATAGAGAACGAAGCTCGGAAGCTCGAATCCATCCGTGAGCCAGTTATAAAGGTGAAAGCCCGCAACAAGGCAAGTGTACCTCGGACGTCGTTTTACGTTTTGACTGTTTCTCTTGCTTTGAAGTTCATGGAAATGTTGTAAAAATGATGTTGAAGCATATTTCCTTCAATTAATTGGTTAGATTTCATGTTTGTTCATGTTTATAGAAGTATTTGGCTCCGATTTTATGCATGAGCATGTGTTATGTTTTTATTTTGACATTGAAAAAACATGGCCAAACCCTAACTCGAAATTTTGGGAATTTATGGTTTAAATGCATGATTGAGTATATATATCTAGAATGATGGCCTTGATTTCATGAAATAAGACTTGTTTAGAGACCGATTTGTGTCAGGAAGTTTTGGCGAAGCACTAAGTACGAAAATGAAATGGATTTAATGATATTTAACCGTAGCTCTAGTTATATGAAACTTCGGCCTTTAAAAGTACTCCGTCCTTTAAGTAAAAAAAACCAGTCCGGCCTTTTTGAACTCCGACCTCAATGTAAAATGAACTCCGACTTTTAATGAGCTCCGTCCCTTGAAGAAAATAAACTTCGACTTTTAAAAGTACTCCGACTTTCAGTAAAAAGCACTACGGATTTATGAAACTTCGGCTTTTAAAAGTACTCCGGCCTTTGAGTGAAAAGCACTCCGGCTTTTGAGCACTCCAACTTTTTGAGCACTCCGACTTTTGAGCACTCCGGTTTCTTGAGCACTCCGGCTTTTGAGAAAAAGAACTTTGACTTTTTACACTGAAAATGAAACCGGCTCCCTTAACAAGAAAAGAGTTCCAGCCCTTCCTTGATAAAAATCTAAACCGGCCCCAAGTATATTGTATGCCATGAAATCGAAATCGGCCTCAAGTTTATTTTGAAATCGGCTCTAAGTCTATTTCTGTTTCTGTTATTTTGGACCCAGACGGATATACACTCAGGTTAGGTTCTCCGACATGCCTTAGGACTTTTCGGTGGTAATCGAGGATAACTCTGTCCATGGAGTTATTTGTGGTCCGCCCTGCCCTCGGGGCGTTACGGTCAGGAGGAAAAATTCTGTTACCGGCCTACCTTCGGGTGGCACACTGTTCTGATCCCTCGAGATGGGATACTTCTGTTTCTGGCCTTGGATTGTGTGGAGTGAATACAATCTATCATCGATCACTCGCCCCCTCTACTAGTAGGGTACGCTAGCAAGATCTGTACTGTTCTGCTATGTTAACTGTTTTCTGATTTTTGATTTTTTATTTCCGTTATTGGCTACTGTACTGACTTCTGTTACTGGTTACCGTACTGATTACAGTTTACTGTTATCGATTTCTGTTTACCGAGGACTGATTACCGATCTCAGAGGATGGTTTCTGTTTACTGATTTCTGATTTATGAAGTATATTACTGTCAAGTATGATTTTTCTGCTTTCTGAATTGCTTTCTGTCTGAACCGTTCTGCATCGTGGTTTTACTGCTCATGTGCATGTACCTTGTTGAGCCTCGGCTCACTGTTTTAGTGTTTTTTCCCTCCAGATGAGACAGTAGAGATGTTACCTGATGAAAAGGAGTAGACCAAGAGAAGCTTTTGAAGGTTTTTGAGGACTTAGAGCATTGTGGAGCCACTTTTTGAAGAGCTTGTGGATGCAAACACCTAGCTAGAAATGTGATTTTTGCATACCGATTTTCATGTTTATTGATGTTATAGAACATGTAGATTTTTGTATGAAAAGCTTATGATATGTATGTCGGTAAAAGAAAAAAAGTTATGCTTCTGCAGGTTCTTAGTTTACTTCCGCTATATATACTCAGGATTTACTGTGCAGGTCCTAGATGGCATCTCGTTATTATACTGTTAGAGTGGTAAATATTTTTATGGATTTGTGCCATGAATGGCACATGTGATCCTGTGAATGTTGGATAATTGTGTTTCTGTTTGATGGAAGCTTTTGAGGACAAAAAAAAAAATCCGTTCCGTCATAATTGATATCAGAGAATTGAAATACCTTAGGAATTGATCGATCGAAAGGCGGAAGCATAGGTTTGAATCTCTGAATAGAATTCCTGTAGAAATAAGTAAAGGAAGCTAAGACAGTTAAGACCCTTAAGAGATTGGTTCTTAGGCTTGGTTAGAAATTTCTTAAAGTTATTGAATACTTTTTTCTTATTTATTGGAACCTTGACCTTATATTCATGTGTTTGCCTTGATTATAGGATGACAAGTAGAAGAGGTGAGAGAAATGGCCGCGGTGGTGTTAGCACGCCCTATGAAAGAGAGGCTGCTTATATCAATCTACTGGAAAGAATAACCAATGTCGTGGAGTCCATCGAGCAAAAGCATATGGCTCCGACACCCGAACTAGCTCCGGCACCTCCTGGACCTACAACTTATGATAGGTTCACAGTTGAACGAGCACTGGGCTTCCTAGGAAAGCCAGATCCGGCTGAGGCAGACGTATGGATGAAAAGAATGAAGAAGAGATTTAACGTGTTTGGCTGTACTGACCGAGAAAAGGTCAAATTTGCTGCGTATAAATTGGAGGGTGAAGCGGATAGTTGGTGGGACATGCAGAAACAGGCGATGGGAGTGCCTAATGAAGCTATCACCTGGGAGATGTTTGAGGAGGCATTTCTGAAAAAGTATTTTTCGTCCAGTTTTCAAGATCAGAAAGAGCAAGGGTTCATGAGGCTGAGACAAGGGAGCATGACCGTCAAGGAATATGATGCCAAGTTCACGGAGTTGTCTCGCTTTGCACTATTTTATGTGGAGGATGAACAGAGGAAAGCTAAAGAGTTCCTCCAAGGGCTACGAGATGATATTAGAAAGTTGTTATCTGTTTTGAAATTCGAGATTTATGCCGAGATCTTGGACAGAGCAACGATCTACGAGAAGGATGCGGAGATAGA
Source organism: Nepenthes mirabilis (assembly GCA_025585075.1). Taxonomy (NCBI): domain Eukaryota; kingdom Viridiplantae; phylum Streptophyta; class Magnoliopsida; order Caryophyllales; family Nepenthaceae; genus Nepenthes; species Nepenthes mirabilis. The sequence goes on along the minus strand of JAODPA010082367.1, from coordinate 11,800 downwards.
AAGATTTTATGCAAAGAGAACCGCCAGCCGAGCGGGAGTAAGTACTGGATCAGCTGCGGGGTCTTTTGGACGGTTGAAGAGGACTAAAGCAGCTGACAAAGGAAAAAGTATTGTGCTGGCTTAGTCAGTGACCAGTACTAAAGCGTCGGCTGAAGACTGTGCCTTCTGTGGGAGGAAGCATTCGGGATAAGAATGTCGCAAAATGTCGGGAGCGTGTTTTAGATGTGGGCAGTAAGGCCACCTTCTCAGGAACTACCCACTACCCCCAAGGATGGAAGGAAAGAAGCCTACTGTCTCGGCAAGGGCCTTCGCAATGACTGTTCAAGATCTAGAGGCATCTCCGAACGTAGTGGAAGGTACCCTTTCTGTTTGTAGAGTTTCTGCATCCATATTATTTGACTCGGGGTCTACCCATTTCTTTATTTCTCCGCGATTTGCATGTTGTATCGTATCTGCCCCATGTGTTTTGGATTGTGGATTATCTGTATGTACTCTCATCGGATCATCTGTGGTTACTGATGTGATGTATCCGGAATGTATGGTTGAGGTGAGTGGGAACCATCTGGTTGTGGATTTAGTGTTGTTGGACATGGGTGATTTTGATGTGATTCTTGGGATGGATTGGCTGGCCAAGTACCATGCCAGAATCGACTGTTTCCTGAAGCAGGTTTGTTTTAACATTCCTGGGATGGAGCCCTTTTACTTTCAGGGCAATAAGAAAAAGGGGGTACCTATGTTGATCTCTGCTTTTCATACCAAGCATTTGATGAGTAGTGGATGTAGAGCTTATTTGGCATATGCCTGTACTACCGGAAGCCATAGTGTGCCGGCTAAGGATATCCATGTCATTTGTAACTTTAAGGATGTATTTTCAGAGGAGTTACCTGGATTGCCTCCGCACCGAAAAATTGAGTTTAAAATTATTGTTGTTCCTCGTGCTAGTCCGGTTTCTAAATCCCCTTATCATATGGCTTCGACTGAATTGAAGCAGTTGAAGTTGCAACTACAGGAGCTGTTAGACAGGGATTTTATCAGACCGAGTGTATCTCCCTGGGGTGCACCGGTGTTGTTTGTAAGGAAGAAAGACGGGTCTTTGCGCTTGTGTGTTGACTATTGTGAATTGAATAAGGTCACAATTAAAAACAAATACCCTCTACCGCACATTGATGATCTATTTGACCAGTTGCAATGGTCGCGGGTGTTTTCAAAGATTAATTTGAGGTCCGGTTATTACCAACTAAGGATCAAGCCGGAGGATGTAGCTAAAACAGCTTTTCGGACACGTTATGGCCATTATGAGTTTCTTGTCATACCCTTTGGCCTTACAAACGCTCCAACTGCTTTTATGGACTTAATGAATAGGATTTTCAGGCCGTACTTGGACAAATTTATGGTGGTATTCATTGATGACATCTTGATCTACTCAAAGGATCACGAGGAGCATGAAATTCATTTGAGGAAGGTACTTCGGGTGCTCCGCGATGAGAAACTGTATGCCAAGTTGAGTAAGTGTGAGTTCTGGCTCGAAAGGGTGATGTTCTTGGGGCATGTAATTTCTGATGGTGGCATTTCTATAGATCCCAAGAAAATAGAGGTTGTTACAAGTTGGAGCAGACCAACTTCTGTGACTGAGGTTAGGAGATTTCTGGATATGGCGGGATATTACAGGTACTTTGTAGAAAATTTCTCTCAGATTGCTTTGCCTCTAACTTGGTTGCTGAAAAAGGAGGCTAAGTTTGTGTGGATAGAGGAGTGCGATCTGAGCTTCCAAGAACTAAAGGATCGTTTGACCACCGCTCCGGTGCTGATTGTTCCAGAGGATTCTGGAGGCTTTAAGGTATACCGCGACGCTTCTAAGGCGGGTCTAGGATGTGTGTTGATGCAGCACGGTAAAGTCGTGGCATATGGATCTAGACAATTGAAAGTGCACGAGAAAAACTATCCTACCCATGATCTTGAACTTGCTGCTGTGGTGTTTGCATTGAAAATTTGGAGACATTATCTATATGGCGAGAAGTTACTTGTGTATTCCGATCATAAGAGTTTGAAGTACTTGTTCTCACAAAAGGAACTCAACATGAGGCAAATGAGGTGGCTTGATTTCCTGAAAGATTATGAATGTGAGATACGGTACAAGCCAGGAAAGGCCAACGTGGTAGCAGATGCCTTGAGTCGCCGGTCGGGCTATGTGGCGTACCTACAGGTCAAACAAATGGAGATGTTGGATTATTTGAAGCGGTGCGATATCCAACGCTATGTCAAAGGTGGTAGGATGCTCCTGTCGTATTTTCAAATTCAACCAGATGTAGTTGGTGAAGTCAATGAGAAACAGGTGAATGATTTATTTCTCATGGATATTGCTAATGATTTGAGTAAGGAGTCTCGGGCTGATTTTAACATCCGGGCTGATGGTGTGTTGAGATTTAGAGATCAATTATGTATACCGGATGATAAAGGATTGAAGGAGAAAATCTTGAAGGAGGCTCACCGGTCTCGGTATACAATCCACCCGGGAACGAATAAGATGTATTAGGATCTGAAAAAGACCTTCTAGTGGAGAAACATGAAATGGGATATCATGGGCCATGTGAAGAAATGCCTAGTGTGTCAGCAACTGAAGGCCGAGAGGAAGAAGCCTTCTGGACTGTTACAGCCAATGCCAATCCCGAGCTGGAAATAAGAAGACATTGCTATGGATTTTGTATTAGGTTTGCCGAGGACCCCTAGGAATCATGATGCCGTGTGGGTTATAGTTGATCGGCTAACAAAATCAGCCAACTTTTTGACGATCAGGACGACCTATTCGCGTGATTGATTGGCCCAATTGTACGTGAATGAGATCGTGAGGTTTCATGGAGTTCCTGCCTCCATAGTGTCTGATAGAGATCCACGTTTTGTCTCGAGGTTCTGGGAGAGCTTGCATAAGGAGTTGGGGACAGAATTGAAGTTCAGTACCACGTATCACCCCTAGACCGACGGCCAATCTGAACGTACCATTCAAATTCTCGAGGACATTTTGAGGGCTTCTGTTTTGGAGATAAGAGAAACTTGGGATACTCATCTGGCACTAGCTGAATTTGCTTATAAGAACAGCTACCAAGTTAGTATCGACATGGCACCGTTTGAGGCGTTATATGGGAGAAAGTGTAGGTCACCTATTCATTGGGAGAAAACTGGAGACAAAAGAATTTTGGGCCCTGAGGTTGTGAAAGAAACAGCAGAGAAGATTAAGGTGATTCATGATAATTTGAAGGCTACCCAGAGCCGACAGAAGAGTTATGCGGACAAGCGGAGGATAGAGCTGAGTTTTGAGATAGGAGATCTTGTGTTTCTAAAGGTCTCACCGTCAAAGGGCACATTCCGGTTTGGAGTAAAGGAAAAGTTAAAACCTCAGTTCATTGGCCCTTTTGAGATTTTGGAAAGGGTCGGGGAGGTAGCCTACAGGTTGGCGTTACCACCGACTCTTACCGGCGTGCACGATGTATTTCATGTATCGATACTCCGGAAGTACATCCATGATCCAGCGCATGTGATAGACTACGGGACTTTGTCCATTGACAAGGACTTGTCCTACATTGAGAAGCCGCTGCAAATATAAGACCAAAAGGATTAAAGGTTGCGAACGAAGTCTATCCCCCTAGTGAAAGTGCTTTGAAGAAATCATTCACAGGAAGAAGCCACTTGGGAGCGCGAAGAGGAGATCCGAGACAAGTATCCTCACTTGTTCCCTTGAGGTACGTACTTTACTCAATTTCGAGGATAAAATTTCTTTAAGTGGGGGAGAATATGAGGACCCGAAACCGAAAACGTAATAACTAGATGTGATTAAGGTGATTAATATCAATAAGAGGCTATGCATGTAGTGAAAAAGTGGTAGTTAAAAGTGAAAAGTTAAAAAATGCCCAAATTCAGCAAGCAGTCGAGTGGCGCTTGCTGTGGGCTCGAGCCCTTCTATCGGGCGGAAAAACCAGTGGCATTTCCCGATCCCTGCCGCTCGCTGGCGGCTCGAGCTCCGATCGAGCGGCAGGCGCAGTATAAAAACGCACCCAGCTCTCTCCTTTTCATTTCAGCACGACTTGAGGGTTTGAGGAGAGAGAGAGCGCCATCCCTAGTGAGAGAAGGATAGAGAACGAAGCCCGGGAGCCCGAATCCATCCGTGAGTCAGTTATAAATGTGAAAGCCCGCGACAAGGCAAGTGTACCTCGGACGTCGTTTTACGTTTTTATCGTTTCTCTTGCTTTGAAGTTCATGGAAATGTTGTAAAAACGATGTTGAAGCATGTTTTCTTCGATTAATTGGTTAGATTTCATGTTTGTTCATATTTATGAAAGTATTTGGCTCCGATTTTATGCATGAGCATGTGTTATGTGTTTATTTTGACATTGAAAGATCATGGCCAAACCCTAACTCGAAATTTTGGGGATTTATGGTTTAAATGCATGATTGAGTATATATATCTGGAATTATGGCCTTGATTTCATGAAATAAGACTTTTTTAGAGACTGATTTGTGTTCGGAAGTTTTAGCGAAGCACTAAGTACGAAAATGAAAGGTTTTTAATGATATTTAACCGTAGCTCCAATTATATAAAACTTCGGCCTTTAAAAGTACTCCGTCCTTTGAGTAAAAAAAAGCACTCCAGCCTTTTTGAACTCTGGCCTCAATGTAAAATGAACTCCGGCCTTTAAAGAGCTCCGTCCCTTAAGCAAAATGAATTTCAGCTTTTAAAAGTACTCCGTCTTTCAGTACAAAGCACTCCGGATTTATGAAACTTCGGCTTTTAAAAGTACTCCGTCCTTTGAGTGAAAAGCACTCCGGCTTTTGAGCACTCTGGCTTTTGAGCACTCCGGCTTCTTGAGCACTCCGGCTTTTGAGCACTCTGGCTTTTGCGCACTCCGGCTTTTTGAGCACTCCGGCTTTTGAGCACTTCGGCTTTTGAGAAAAAGAACTTTGACTTTTTGCACTGAAAATAAAACCGGCTCCCTTAACAAGAAAAGAGGTTCGGCCCTTCCTTGATAAAAATCTAAACCGGCCCCAAGTATGTTGTATGCCATGAAATCGAAACCGGCCTCAAGTGTATTTTAAAATCGGCTCTAAGTCTATTTCTGTTTCTGTTATTTTGGACTCAAACTGATATGCACTCAGGTTATGTTCTCCGCCATGCCTTAAGACTTTCCGGTGGTAATCGAGGATAATTCTGTCCATGGAGTTATTTGTGGTCCGCCCTACCCTCGGGGCGTTACGGTCAGGAGGAAAATTTTGTTACCGGCATACCTTCGGGTGGCACACTGTTCTGATCCCTCGAGATGGGATACTTCTGTTTCTGGCCTTGGATTGTGTGGAGTGAACACAATCTATCATCGATCACTCGCCCCCTCTGCTAGTAGGGTACGCTAGCAAGATCTGTACTGTTCTACTATGTTAACTGCTTTTCGATTTCTGATTTCTGATTTCCGTTATTGGCTATTGTACTGACTTCTATTATTGGTTACCGTATTGATTACAGTTTACTGTTACCGATTTCTGACTACTGATTTCTGTTTACCGAGGACTGATTACCGATCTCAGTGGATGATTTCTATTTACTGATTTCTGATTTTCGATTTATGAAGTATATTACTGTCAAGTATGATTTTTCTGCTTTCTGAATTGCTTTCTGTCTAAACCGTTCTATTCTGCACCGTTACATGACTGTTCTGCATCATGGTTTTACTTCTCATGTGCATGTACCTTGTTGAGTCTCGACTCACTATTTTAGTATTTTTTTTCCCTCTAAATGAGATAGTAGAGCTGTCACCTGATGAAAAGGAGTAGACCAAGAGAAGCTTTTGAAGGTTTTTGAGGACTTAGAGCATTGTGGAGCCGCTTTTTGAAGAGCTTGTGGATGCAAACACCTAACTAGAATTGTGATTTTTGCATACCGATTTTCATGTTTATTAATGTTACAGAACATGTAGATTTTTGTATGAAAAGCTTATGCTATGTATGTCGGTAAAAGAAAAAAAGCTATACTTATGTAGGTTCTTAGTTTACTTCCGCTATATATACTCTGGATTTACTGTACAGGTTTTAGATGGCATCTCGTTATTATACTGTTAGAGTAGTAAATGTTTTTATGGATTTGTGCCATGGATGTCATATGTGATCCTGTAAATGTTTGTTTTAAGAATTGTGAATAATGGATAATTATGTTTCTATTTGACGGAAGCTTTTGAGGACAAAAAAAATCCGTTTTGTCATAGTAATCAAGGATAACTCCATCCATAGAGTGATATGTGGACCACCTCCCTCGGGGCGTTACTAAGAAGGACAAAAACTAAGAACTCATAGCCATCCTGTCTTCAGAATGTAAATAAGGAAGAACTCATGACCATTCTATCTTCGGGATGTAAATAAGAAAAAATTCATGACTTTTAATTGGGTGGAGTGAATACAATTTATCATTAATTATTCACTTCCTTGGATAGTAGGGTCACTAGCCCTAATCCCACAAGATAATAAAATTTATAATAAAGAACGAGTAAGTTTTGAGTTGCTCTATAATTTTTAACATATTTTCTAATTAAGATAAGTGAAAAAAATAATTGAAGAATAAAATAAAATAAGTAAAGACAAGATTTTTGTCCACCTCTTCATGTTCTAGTGTCGTTTCATACTTCTATATTATCCATATACACATTTGACTCCTAATTCCTTCAATATATTTCTTTATACATATATATATATGTGTGTGTGTGTGTTTGTTTTATATAAAAAAATTTTCTGTCTTCGTTATTTTAATATCTTGCTAAGTAATTGGTTCACTGCTTACTATTTTTGTCTACCCTTCCAAATGAAACCAATGAACTAATGCCTGATAAGAAAGAGTAAAGATAGGAAACAGTTAAAGGAAGATTGCTAGACCTTGGAAACTTGAAATTTGGATGTGTTTGATGTAATGTGAATATAAACAACAGATACAAGTTAAATGTTGTATATTATTATGGTATAGTATACTTCCGCAGGTCTGATTTTGGATTTGTATAGGTTCCTAGATAGTATCTCTTATTAGATCCAATATGGTAGTTTGAGATTACTGTGTTGGAGCCATAGATGTAGTGGCATTTTGATTTTAATCCCGTGTATGTATTGTAATTGAATTTTAAAGTCTACCTATTTATATGTCTTGTACATGGTTTATTATTATGGTTATATGTATGGTTATTGTCTAAATTTAGGAAAGATTTTACCTGATTTTCTACTGATATTAATGTATTTATAAATAATGGCATATTAGTCTGATTTAGTTAATTATGATTATTGATGGAAGTCATTAGAAAATTATGACCCATCCCGTCACATAATATCTGAACCAATGAGGTGCTTTACTTTTGGTTTTTGGAAGAAAAGTTGTTTTCAAAGTATTGAAGTTATGAAATTATGAGATGAAAAATCTTTGTGGTTTTATTTCGGTGTTGTTAGAATACAAGGATTTTGAGTGTTTGGATAATTGTAAATTATCTAATAAGGATGGCCCATTTACTGTAAATTTGGATGATATGTATGGATTAAATAAGTTAGCTTGTTAACATGCCAACGAGAAAGTAAGTTTGCGGAGTATTTGAGTTTCAAGGTTTTGGTGGTAACTTGAGGCTGTAACAAAATTTTTGGAATAATTGCTTCCACTGTGTTACATAAGTTGATTGCAATCCGATGATTTTGGGCCTTGCCTTGGTAGTGTCGGTATCTTAGGGTTTTTTCTTAGGTTTATAGCTGCTATGTAACCTAGGTGTCCAATACGAATCAATGAATTTGAGTTGTGAGAGGATTTTTAATACGCTAATAAATGATCTATCAGAGTAGCGCAGTGAAAGCGTGTGGGCCCATGACCCTGTGATTTCATAATAAGATTGAAATTTCAAGTGAATGATCATTTTCGAATCTTAGGGTAAATTAAAGTAACAGTTTATTTTTCGTTTGGGATTTTGAATTATGTCGGAAAGGTAGTCAAAAATTTTCGGTTACCTTCAAATTTGATAGATTATCATGAAGTCTCCCATATTTTGATAATTGAGGAAAAAAGTATGTGATCGAACTAAGCCGTTGTTAAAAATTGAGAATTTCTCTCATGATAAGGTTCCAACTTAGATTTAGATAGGAAACATTAGGCATTGGGAATTAGGATGATTCAATTAGTTAAGACTTTTTAGGATAAGTCATTTAATTGATAATATGACATAGGAACTTGGAGGAGTCTGAAAGAACCTTCCTCAATTGCTGGATTTTGATGGTTTTTAAATTTTAAGGACGAAATTTCTATAAGTGGGGAAGGATTATAAGGTACTGGTTTTTATAATATCGTAATTATGAGTAATTAATACAATATAATAAAAATTAGGCGTAATGCATGTGAAAAAATTAGGTTTTGGATGTGGGATGAGAAATGGCAGGGGACGCCTAACGAGCGCCCAATCCAGGGAACTCGCGCCTATCGAGCGCTTGAGCCCTAGCAGCAAGCGTCGGATCCAATAAGGGCACACTCAAAGTACGCCAGGCTGGCACTCAAGCTCCAACCTGCGATATAAAATCATGTGACGGTTTTATTCTGCGTCATTTTTCGGCCATCATAGAGAGAGGAGAGGGAGAGAACGCGAAGGAGAAGAGAGAGGAGGAGATCGAGGCTCTCAGGTCTGATTCCGACTTGGAGCTAGTTAGAGAAGTTATAGTTCGGGTCAATGCAAGTACACTCATATACTTTTCTACCTCTTATTTCACTTTTTGTTCTGATCTATTCGATATTTTCGTTCTGATACCCGTCCATACTTTTATTTTATGATACCCATGACTTGAACATACATATATGTTGATTTCATGTCGAATTTCTAAATTTCATGCGGTATTTCGTATGTGAAACCCTAACTTTGTGCCTGAATGCTTTTACCCACTTATCTTGAGATTTTTGCTTGTTTTGGTTTCAGAAAATTTATACTCATGTCTTGGGCATGATTATTTATCGATCAGGTATCTGATTTGATAGTTTTATGCGGTTTTGTGCATGGACAAACCTTGAGTCTTTTTCACTCCAGCCGTAGCTTCAAACCTTTAAACTGTGATGAAACGCATTCCTAACCGAAATTCAACAGAGTTTCGACTGAACAACGACTGTTAAACTAATACAGACCTGTATAAAATCCCTGTACAGCACAAATAAACACACATAACATCCCATCACTGGATTCAAAAAGCCACGACAACATGTGGCATCGATATCATAAATCTAGTTACGTCGGCTCAGATAAGATGCCATTAGGTATACAAATTAACCATACAAACCCGTGGAAGTATATACATCCATCAAAATGTAGCAAAAACTAAGCTACATGTATATCATCATCAAATACAATATACAAAATCATCAAATAATATACAAAAGTACTCCATAAGATACAAAGTCATAATATACCTCTTGTATACATATCCAATAAAATTAAATCTACCATTAGCTCTAATTTATTGACCCAAATAATATATCTCGTGTATACAATATCCGTAACCAAAGATAATCTTGTAGGTGTTGATACTAGTAACGAAAAATTTATAATTCTTAAGGGTGACAACAAATAATTAATAAACTTTGAAGATACAAAAGAATATGTTGATCCAGAATCCATTAATATATGAGTAAAAGTCTTAAAAATATAAGTTTACCTCCAATAACTGTTGAAATGTATCCACATTTTGGGCCGTCACCTCATAAGCATTTCCCAAAGCGCTCAACTTTCTCACTGCTTGTCTCAAAGGATGTAGGCAACCCTTGATCATATGATCAAATTAGCCACAATTGAAATAAGCTTCTAAAAACTCATAGCATGACCTCCCTCTATGCGACTTTTCACATTGGAGTCACGTGGGCTTTGACTGCAATAGGCCCAGTGTATCCTAGAGTTTAGCTCCCTTTTGACCTTTATCAACCAATTTCGTTCTCTTATGGTATCATCTAGATTACAAACTTTAGCCTCCTCGGCTGATTGATTTCTTCTCAAAAAAATTCTTTCTTATGATTTCTTACTCAAAAATAAGGATTCGATTCAATACCTCTCCATAAATCCTCAACCTCAATGTCACGAGCTACTTCTAGATTATATCATTCAACCCATACAAAAACTTTCTTACTCTTCTTACATCATCAAGAACAGTGGGGGGAGTATAATGTGATAGGTTTGTAAAATTGGTATTGCATTCCACCATTGCCTGATTCCCTCATTGTAAGTAGGCAAATTCACTATCTTTCTATTCCCTTAGACTTGCTAAGAAGTATTTTTCTAGAAAAGTATCTATAAATACCTCCTAAGAGATTTGCTGGTTTTTTAGCTCCGAAATCTATTTCTTTATGGACCATCAATCATCCACCTCCCATTTAAGCCTATTGGAGGCAAAGACAACCTTCTCCTCCTTCGAATAGCTAATAATTTCAAAGACGTTCCTGATTCTTTGGATCTATATTTTAAACTTGGTAGGATTCGAATCTCCCATAAACTTTGATGCCTTTTCGTTGGTGAAACGATCAATAAGCCACCATGGCTAAAGCTAGGCTTGCCATTGCAAGCTTCGGATTTTATGGCCTTTAAACCATTGACTCTATCATATTTGCCATCTTGGCCATAATGACTAGAAACTTTTTCTCCTTATTAGGGCAAGAGTTCAGTTTAAATCTATCTTACGTAGCAAATATCTTTAAAAGCATACTTTAAATATGTCTTTACAGTCTAATTTATGCATGTACCTGCGTCAATGCCAACTAAATATCACTCAATCTAATGTGACTCAATCAGAATATTAATTTTAACATAAAACTTATTTGATCTCAATATATTTATTAAATTAATTTAATTAGTCATCATTAGAAATTAATTTAATATCCATGCCTTATAAATGTCATGACTATGGGCGGGCTCCATTCGAGACGATTTTCTTTCCTCTCGATCTTTTTTAAGAGGTTGATATCTACTAATCGAGTACTTTCGCTTTGTAAATTTCTCCCACAACTTTGTCCTATATGAGCTTCAACATTTTCAATAAGTTCCTTATCTGGACTGCCAAGGCTCCAATGCTGAGATTGGATGACAGGTGAGCATCCCCATGGCTGTCCTCCTTCAAGATGAAGCAACAAGATTGGATATCTTTTGGCGTCCGGTTCAATTATCATTGCGCTTTCATGTTTATCATTTTTTCTTTGTCGAAGGAAAATAGAAAGTTTGATTAATATAATTTTGATCAGATAAAAACAAATGGCTTAATAATGTTCCCATGGATAGCATCAATGCCACTTACCTTAAATATAAATCTTGATTGGATGATAGATGCTAATAGAGTCGTGTTTTAAATCTTGTAAACTACAATACTTAATAAAAAGTCAAAAAATAAGGAACTTACTTTCTAAAATATCATTTGATGTTTAAGTTTAAAATCTTTCATTGAAATAGAAAGATGATAAGAAGATGAAGAGAGAGTTGAGAATTAGAGGGCTTTACTACGAATTTTTTTGAGATCGGCAAGTGTTTAAAGGGTTATACTTACTATTTTGGTCATTTTGTCTCTTTATCTATTTGTTCAGGAAAAATAGATATATTTATAATGTTATTGTCAATCAGTATATCCTTCTTGAAAAGATATGATTGCACATTAATTAAAAAATTACATTTGTTAAAAATTGAATGATTTACTTGTAATAGTTCTAAATTTAATGTCTATCTGTTGGCATATTAATTATTTACTGAGTCAATTAATCATCTTTTTATTTATGTATTTGTTCATCAATATT
>JAODPA010082356.1:0-26072 GCA_025585075.1 Nepenthes mirabilis | reverse complement strand
GATTTAAAAAATATATATATTGTTATCTTTATTGTAGATGGGGCTCCCGTGATTCTGAAATTTCCGGGAGGGGAAAAGCTGGCGGCCATTTCGCCGGAGAATCAAATCATATGACATCTACTTACCAGCTGTGAGCCCAATTTCACACACCTTGATCGATTCCTTGTGTCGGACACGCAAACCCAACACGCCACGGCCTTTCTGCACGGACGACAAACTTCATGCAAATCACTTCTTCTCCATGCTCGCTTTTTAAGTCGGCATTCTCGGAGTTTATTTGTTGCAGACGACGGGAAAGTATGTCAAATGTATTTTTACATCAAATCTCCAACGAGTCGAGTTGGGAGTTCATAGATTAAAAAGACGGTGACTTCTCTGAATATTGATGAAGATCAGCCCTTTAACAATGAACCCATGAAAGCACACAAAGTAGAAATGATATTAGAATTATTTATATGGTTAAGAGTAGATGTTATCTCATGGTGAACATCGATGCTACCTAGTGAACAGTCTTGGTGCTTAGTTTAATGATGGACCCAAAACCAGATAGGACATACCCGAGCTTCAAAGCAAATCAAGAATGAAGTATTAGACAAAAGAAGCCCCAAAGATTACATCACAACAGAAACAAAAGCGTCCAAATGTGCCCATAATCAAAATTTTCAGAACACTCGAAAATTGAATCCAACTAAATGCGCGACATGCACCAACACCAAGGCAACAAGCCATCCGTCGAACAAAGGATTCTAATTTTATCCACCTTAAACCTCAATTCTCTCTCTTCTATCACGGATTCTGTTTCTCTCTCGCAATCCTCCTTCCACAAGCAAAGGAAATTAATTTGGAAATTAATTTGGTTGTATAGAAATATATAGAGATGAAGGTCATAGAAAATAGAAGGATCTAAAAAAACGAGGGTTTTCAGTGTTACGAGAAAGGCATTTAAATTGCTTCATTGCCATTATATTGACTAATTTGGGTTTAATTTGTTTTCAAAATTGCTTGATTTTTTTTTTGTTTTTTGGGGTTTATGTACAATTAGGGCTACTCATTTAAATAGAATTTAGGTCAACAATGGTATCTTGTTGTTCATCCTTGAAAAGGACGTTTTGTCCCAAATTACACAATAAAGTTTCGATTCCTTAATATATTAACGGAAGTAGTACAAAATTAAATATTCAATACACGTAAAAAATATTTAAATTCTAGATAATATAAGCAATATGAGTATATAAATGAAGGTAATAACAAATAACAATAAATGGACACTTTTTTGTGACGAAGAAAAAATTCGATAACCGCTGTTATCAAAAAAAACCCTAAGGATTTCAACGGTCAGGGAAAATATGCATTATAAAAATCAACTTACAGATCGGGTGATAACGACGTGCTAATCTAACCAGTTTACTCATATATTGTAATCCTTACCAATGAACTCCTTGGATTTACCCACGGCAACACAACCGCACGCTTTTTGGTCTTCGCATCAATCTTCCCTCTCGAACCACTTGAATTGCCAAATACCACTGGAGCTTAGTGTTCACGCCACCAACGTCACTACGATGGTTAATGGGAAGGAAGAGGTATAAATGAGAAACTACAATGTGAAGAGAAAATTTTGTCAATGGAGCACAATCGTTGGTATGAAGTTTTCTCAATAATTGAGTACAAAGATGAGGAAATTTCTAAGTGAAATGCTCCTCCAAAGTCGTTCTGGGGCCATTAGGATTAAAATCATACGACATGAATATATAGGGAGTTTCAAAATTAGGTTTAAAAATAGAGCCGTTAGAGAAATGTGTGCCGTGATGCTCAAGCGCAACTCGAGCGCGCAGCAAGCGCGAATAGGGTTTCACGCACACACACATGGTTGCTCGAGCTGTAAGGCAGTGAACTTTGTGTGCACGGTTACTGGTTTTGGGGCTCAATCACACGGCGAGCGCACAACAGGCGCGAGGCTACTAGAATTGAAGCTCGAGCGGATGGTCAGCATACGGTAGGCCCTGGGCTTTTTGAATCGGAGCATGAGTGGGTAGTAAGCGAACAGCATGCATGAGGCTCCTGGAACCCGAGAACGGACAGCCACGAAAATACATTAATGCAGCACTTCGATGAATATAACCCAATATCGACTCACGACCAAATATGGTCACGGAATATGTTAACACAAAAATGGTCATAATAATCTTTCCTTTTGGCAATTTCGTGACAAAAACCCTTTACAAAAAAATAAAAATAAGATACGAGATAATCACGGGTTCAGACACCACCGAGATAGAACCCGTGTATAGAAAAATTAACTCTTATATACAATGGACAAAAATGTAAAATGAAATACAAAAAATGCGGAAGCTGCTAAGCTGCTGTACGCCAAGGAATAACTGTTATTCTTGGACAAATATGGTTAGTGCAGAAATAGATAATAGCAAAATATAGAATGAGACAAATAGAAAAACAATCATAAAAGAACTCCTAACAAGGATAACCTCCCCCTAAAGCAAATCACTAAGCCTCTCTCTAAGGAAGAGAGTTATTCTCTCTTTTTGTCACGAATGACAAAAGGGTAATGGAGCCCACTCTTCTTGATCCATATTTTCTTACCTCATTTTATAGTATTATTTAAAATAGTGTGATCATTTAAAAGAGTGTTATAGTGAATGAAATGCTTTATCTTTGAGTTTTGTCAAAAATTATTTTGATGCGACGTAATGAGGCAGTGGGGGCAAATATGGCCAACAATGCTGCACCCATGATATGTTGGGACGAATTGAATATTGACATTCGAATTATACCTTTGCTTCCGAACATTTTAGGTATTGACCCAATTCACTAGGAAAATGCTTGACGACTAATCAATATGGGGAAACAATGTGCTACTTTGTCTTGGGAAGGAAGTGGCTCGGACAAATACAATTTTAGGGTTACAATTGATTTGCAAGGCATTTTCTGAATAACCCAACCCACTTTTATTTCCTCCAATTTTTTTCAAACTGAGCATATGATCTAATTGCTTGGACCCATTAGAAAATTATTTCAAATCATTTTGAGTAGTTTCAAGATCAGATTCAAGAATCATAATTTTTTCAATAAAAGAACTTTTCAATTTCTCAACTTCTTGAAATTTTATATCTAACTCGGATTTAAGAGCAAATTTTTCTTTTTTTTTATTTTTTTCAGTTTACACTTTAATGACACATTAATTTTCTTAATGTGTAGATATTCTATAAATAACTTATCATACGCATCCTAAAGGTCATACAATTCAGTTTCTAACTCATTCTCGGAGCCATCAGATTGATAAAGATTTTCTTCTAAGCATTCATCATTTTTATATATCAAGTTCATAAAAGTCATATATCTGACAGGATCATCTTCAGAGTATTTTTCAACCTATTCTTCATTATCGCTCAAGGTCGTATTGGCTTTCAGGGTTTGACTTCGTTGGTATTTAATATTTGGGTATTCAGCACGGTAATGGCTAAAATCTTGACACTCATGGCATTAAACTCCTTGGATATTTTTTGATTTAGAGTCTTTGAATTCCCAATGACTTTTCTAGTCAGATGTAAGTGATCTTTTTAAATTCATATTTGGTGTGTCAGATGAAGATTTATTTTTCTTCAATAATTTTTTAAAATTTCAAACAGATAAGAAAAAATCATCATCGCTACACGATTCTTCATCGGAGTCTTGGTTTCTCTCTTCCCTACTCGGTTTTAGAGCAATTGATTTATACTTCCTTGACTGTAGAAGTGTGTGCTCATAAGTTTGGAGATATCCTACAAGTTCTTCAATTTTTATTTTATCAAGATATTTACTTTCTTCAATTGCAGTGACTTTAGATCTAAATTGCTCAAGGAGTGATCGAAGAACTTTTTTAACTATACTATATTCAAGAATTCATTCTCCTAAATTAAATATGGAGTTTACAATGTCATTTAGTTGAGTATAAAATTCATCGAAGGTTTCATCATATTTCATTCAGATTTCTTCAAATCTAATAGTAAGAATTTGTAGTTTTAAATTTTTGACAAGTTTGGTACCTTCATGAGTTATTTCACGAATATCCCACGCATCCTTTGAGGTTTCGCACATAGAGATGCGTTTAAACTCTTCGAGGGATGCAGCCATAAAAATAGCATGTAGCCCCTTGTTATTCCAATTGCACGAATCTAGCTATTCTTTTGACCACAAAGATAAAACTTTAGGCTCATCGTTGGTTGAACTTCTAGGTGGTGTCCACCCCGTTTGAGTGTTAGCCCACACATACTCATCCATCGATTTGGAAAAGGTTCTCATACGAACCTTTCAATAGGTATAATTGCTCCCATCAAAGAAGGAAGGTATGGATAGAGATCCACTAGTATACATCTAGATTTTGGGATCGCAGATCGAGGTGAGTCTCTGATACCAATTGAAAAGGACATTTCGTCCCAAATTACATGATAAAGTTTTGACCCCTTGATATATTAACGGAAGCAGTACAAAATTAAATATTCGATACACATAAAGAAGATTTAAATTCTAGATGATATGAGCAATACGAGTATATAAATGAAGGTAATAACAAATAATAATAAATAGATAATTTTTTATGACGAAGAAAAAATTCGATAACTGCAACTATCGAGAAAAATCCTCTGGGTTTCAACGTCCATGGAAGATATCCACTATGAAATCTAACTTACAAACCAGGTGGTAATGACGCGCTAACCTAACTGACTTACTTCCATCTTGTGATCCCTACGAAGGAACTCCTTAGATTTGCCCACGACAACGAAATCGGACGCCTTTCGGTCTTCACGTCAATCTTTCCTCTTGAACCACTTGAATTATCGACCACTATTGGAGCCCAGTGTCCATGCCACCGATGTCATTATGAAAGTTAACAGGCAGGAAGATGTGTAAATAAGAAAGTACGATGTGAAGAGAAAACTTTATTAATAGAGCACAATCGTTGGTGTGAAGTTTTCTCAATAATGGAGTATAAAGATGAGAAAATTTTCAAGTGAAATGCTCCTCCAAAGTCGTTCTGGGGCTTTTAGGGTTAAAATCATAAGACATGAATATATAGGGTGTCTTAAAAATAGGTTTAAAAATAGAGCTATTGAAAAAATGCACGCCGTTGTGCTCGAGCACACGACGAGCATGGATAGGGTTTCACGCACACACACATGGGTGCTCGAGCGGTAAGGCGGTGAGCTTTGAGCGCAGGGTTACTGGTTTTGGAGTTCGAGCTCATGGCGAGTGCACAACAAGCGCGAGGCTACTAGAATTGGGGCTCGAGCAGATGGGGAGTGGATGGCAGGCATGGGGATTTTGGAATCGGAGCTCGAGTGGGTAGCAAGCAAACAATAGACATGAGGCTCCTGGAACCTGAGAACAAATGGCCACAAAAATACGTTGATACAACACTTCGATGAATACAACTCAATATCGACACACAACCAGAGATGGTCATGGAATATGCCAACATAAAAATGGTCCTAACAATCCTCTTCAAAATTATGAGTAAAGTTTGTCATTGTTGATAATATTGCTTCTGTATTTTGAATTAAGTCTTCAAAAATTACTTTTGTAATATTTGGGCAATGTTTGCCAAAGATTAGTTTTGAAACTAAACTTTTGACTGGTAGTTGTTATTATTTCATGTTATTTTATTAGTAAAATTAATAACTTATGTAACAAGATAGTGGAGCTAAATAAATGGAAACAAATCAGAAAAATGGTTTAGAAGATTATGAATAGATCATATCAATAAATGTTATCAGGGATGTAGAAATCTAAATTGAAGAACCTAAGATCAATATGATATTCAATACTAATATTGAGGTGAAAGATTTTTATGAATGGTATGCAAAGCATCTTGGCTTTGGAATAACAAAAGGAAGTACAAAGAATAGTATTGGTGGGGTTATGAAATACTTCATCATTTTGTGTAGTCATTACAGAGTGGCAAAGTATAATATAAGAAATATTCTTGAACCAAGAGAATAAAAAATAATAGGTTACAATGACAAAATTAATGTGGTGTTATTTGTCAATAAAAAATGTATATTATCATTTATTACACTTGAACAAAGCTATACATGTAGCCAATGACAGAATAAATTCATAAAATATTATAAAAACTCATTCACCTTGTGAAAAGAAAACTTGAGCTAAAAGATTAGGATGACCTTCACCCTTGCTAAAATTATAAGTTGTTAGTCATTAAAGTTGGTGGGTATGAGAATCTATCCTTTTAAAAATAAGACATGAGAAACCACCTTATAAAGGAATAGAAATTATGATTAGATGAAAAAGGTGTAAAAAAACTTTATAAGTATTTCATGAGATTGCAAGAAAACAATGATAGATTTTTCTATTTGATGGATTCTGATGATAAGTGGAGCTTACAAAACATATTTTAGGCTAATGAGCATAGTAGAGTGTGAACTTATATGACTTATTTGACAAACAACTCTTAAAGATGTTGTAACATTCTATATAACTTATTTGACAAACAAATACTAAATTCCTTTTGCTCCATTTGTTAGAATGAATCATCATCGTCACTTAAATTTGTTTGGGTGTGAACTTATATCATCAAAAGATATAGAAACTTTTGTTTGGTTATTTAAATATTGGTTGCGATGTTTGTCCAAGATAGCCTGATGTGCAATCATCATGGATTAAGATCATACTATGCATGGTGTCATTACAAGGGAATTGCCCAAAATACATAATATGTTTTGCCTCTAGAATATTTTAAAAGAATTGCTAGAAAAACTTTCTTCACATTCTCAATATCATGAAATGAAGAGCAGCATTCATAGAAATGCTTATGACTTATAAAGTAATAATAAATTTAAAGGTAGTTGGAAATCATTAGTTAATGTCTATGAGCTCAATAATGAAGCCTAGTCATCTTGGTTTTATATTGAGCATCATCATTGAATTCCTATTTTTGTCAAAGATACATTTTGGACAGAAATATCTACTATACAATGTAGTGAGAGTATGAATACTTTTTTTCAATAGTTACATGAATTCAAAAATATTATTAAAATAATTTGTCAAGCAATATGACAATATTTAAGAAACAAGATTAAGAATGAGTGGGTTGCAGATTTCAGCTCCTTGAACTCTATGATTCTATGTATAAGTCATTTTGGGATCAAGAAACCATGTCAGTTACTTTGTATAAATGATAAATTTAAAGAGGTTCAAGGGGAATTTAAGAGATTAATGTAGTTATCATGTGAGAAATGAGATTATACTAATCAATGACTGAATCAAAACCATTGTGTTCATTATTTTCCACAACAATGCAAAATTTGAAATGAAGAGTAGTTATAAATTGTTTGAATTCTAGAGGATCATATGTCGGTAGACATTTAATGTATTGCATAGTATTGGTAGAATGTAATCTTTGCTCACAAAATATATTTTACACTGGTGGAGAAAGGATGTGAGACGACCACATGCATTTATGAGGTGTAGTTATAATACTTTGGATGGAAGCCTCGAGTCACAGAAGTATCATAAATTGACCAACAACTTCTATGATGTTGCTACCATTATTTCAGTGAATGATGAAGATTGCAATATAGTCATTTCGATTTTTGATAATTTAAAGGTGGAGTTGCAAAATGTTACGAAATGATCAAATATGAGGAAATCATACTTTGGTGCTTGTACAGCAAGAAAAATCTTAAACCCAGTCATTCCTAAGAGTAAAGGTAGACCACTTGTTAAACAAAGAGAGTTCAGAGTTAAAAAGGTTGTGAGACAACTAAAATTGAGCAAGAAAAAACTATTGATAGCTCTAATACTCAGAAACGAAACGTAGAATATAAATATATCAGTTTATCTAGTATTGGTTATGTTTTTTATTGTAATAGTTATGATGGGTACACCAGTAATGGGCTGGCCCAAAGAAAGGTCAACAGAAGCCCAAGAAGTCCGGTCAACATTCTTTCACGGCCCAGTGAGAAAACGGGCCCAGGAATTGAAAAGCCCAGGACGGTCAACGCTGGCGTTGACCGTCCTGGCGGCCAACTCGCTCGAGGACGGTCAACGCCAACGTTGACCGCCCTTGCCCAGCCTGATTGGGCCTTTAGAGGCTCTGCAGCAGTGATGGGCCTATTCCATTCTGGCCCACAGCCCACCAGTTGATCGCCAGTCATTCTCCCTTCGTTCTCCACAAGGGCGGCCGACACACAGACGGTCAACTCAAACGTTGACCGTCCACGCCCTATACATTGAGCCCAAATAACGCCTTTCTACAGTAATGGGCCTGCTCCGTTTGGGCCCACCACTAATCAGATGGCTAATCACAGCTTTCCACGCGTCTCCCACAATTTCAACTGGCGCCAAAAGGGCTGTCAGCAATCTTGACACCTCCCATATAAGGAAGGCGCCCGATTCCTTGCCAGCCAAGGCATCATAACGGTAACGTGCTGGGAAGGAAAGAAACCAACTTAGAAAGTGATTGGCCGCCTCAGAAGGAAACGATCCACCACAATTGGGCAACAAGCATCAGCCTCCAAAAGGAAGGCCAGCAGCAGATCACGGGGACGATCATTCCTTCCAAAGGAAGAAGATCGCCATCTTTGCCATAAAAGAGGCCCTGGATTCACCATCTAGGGCATGCTTTCTTGGATGCTTTTTAAGAGGCTTTCACTCACACAGGAAACCCTACGTGCTCTGAGAAATAAGCTCTGACTCTGGGCAACCAAAGACTCTCAAACACAATCAAACTCCAAGGCAACGGACGGGTCTTCACACTCGTTCTCTGCCTTCCCACCATCCAGATACAAGAAAGGCCCTGCGCCTCTCTGACATCTGGAGCGAAGCACTCTCTTTCCCTCGCCCATTGCTCTCTCTACTTTTCAGTTCCTTCCATTGAAGGCTATTTACTGACTTGAGCGTCGGAGTATTTTCGGTGGGATTACCTCCCGCCGTTAACGCTGACATCTTGTTCGTTTTAGTTGTGTGCAAGATTCGTACTTAGTGAACGGAGCCGGTTCACATCATCCAGAAGAATCCGAATCTGTTCGAAGTCGGATCCAGGTACGCATCATTGGTGCCGTCTGTGGGAAATGCGACAAAAAGTCTAGCGTTTCCCCTCAACACTCAATCTCTTACGCAAAACAAATACGGTCAATACTTGTGCTCCAGTCAGCACGACGACTAAAAATATCACCTTCCATGGCGACGACCCCTCATCGGGTAGCCATGCTAACAGGTGATTGACGTCAAATGTGCTAGTGCCCAGCGCTTAGAAGAGCACCCTCTCCTTGACCGTCTGCACCCATTAGAAGATGTAACACTGGGGGCTTCGCCGATCAACCCACTAGAGGCTTCGCCGATCGGCTCTCGCCACCAGATCTTCTCTGGCCCGCCGGAGCCTCTCGCTGCTAGATCTGTCTGGCCTTCTGAAGCTCCTCGTCGCCAGATCTTCTCTGGCTCGCCGGAGCATCTCGCTGCCAGATCTCTCTGGCCTGCCGGAGCTCTCGCCGCTAGATCTCTCTGGCCTGTTGCAACTCTCGCCGCCAGATCCCTTTGGCCTGCTGGAGCTCTCCGCCGCCAGATCTTCTCCGGCTTGACCTCCACCCCGTAGCATTGCTCCGGTCAATAGGCCGATCCTGCTGTAACCAATTCAAGGCAAAGGATCAAATCTCATGGAGCACAGGGGCCATAGGCCAAGTTGCCTACCAAAGCGTCCCAACGACTCTCCGAAGCAGTGTGCGCCGGCCGTGCGCTCAGGGCGGTGAGCCTATTATAAGAACACCGCTCATGCACCAACGATGATTCCACACCGAATCCAGGTACGCACTCACCTACTTGTGTGCATTCATATGCATGCTTGTTTTAAATTGGTAAAATAAGAAGTTTACTTAGCATATAGAATATTAGACTTTATGTGCATACATATGAACTGCGTTTGCCCTGCAGGTTTTTACCTGACCTAGACTGCCCCTAAGTCGGGAGGGTCTTCACCCTCTCGTTAAACCCTAGTCATCTAGGTGGCCCAAAAAGTGGTCTGAAATCCTGGTCATCCAGGTGGCCCATAAGCGGACTTAAACCCTAGTTATCTAGGTGGCCCATGAGCGGTCTGAAACCCTGGTCATCCAAGTGGCCCATGAGCGGTCTGAAACCTTGGTCATCCAGGTGGCCCATGAGCGGTCTAAAACCTTGGTCATCCAAGTGGCCCATGAGCGGTCTGAAACCTCGGCCATCTGAGCAGCCCAATAGCGGTCGTACTAAACCTTGGTCATCCAAGTGGCCCATAGCGGTCTGAAAACCTTAGGGGGCAAGAATGGCACACGCGACAACCTCTTTTCGGGGAGCAGAAACGTCATTCAACGATGGTCGAAGGGAGAAACACTTCTTCCCCAACACTGGCAGCCCAAGTCGTCACTTGCACGGCGCCACCAGGCTGGTTTTTCCAACCGCTTGCTCAGCTTAAGGACCTTACTCCTTAGGCAGCCAGCCAACCAAGTTGGCTACCCCACGCACTAATCTTCTCGACGAAACGATAGCATGGCGAAACAATAACGAGAAGCGTTCCTTCTCTAATGATGACTGCCCAAGCTTCCGCTTAGACAGCGCCACCAGGTTGGCTAACACAATCACCTGCCCAGGCTTAAAGACCCAGTCCTTCGAGCATCCTAACAACGTTAACCGGCCAACCAGGTTGGCCGCCCAATGCAACAACACAAACATACATAAAGCAATGAAAGGCAATAGACACTAAACTGGAAAAAAGCTTCCATTTTATTGCTCACACAATATGTTACAATTTACATACAGTCAAAAAAAAATAAAAGAAATACAAAAGGCTACAGGGGCGGTGCACTACCCTGGCTGTCTCGGGGCTCTCCCTCCAGATCTTCCTTGTGTTACGCCACGCGGTTCCTTTGATTAATGAGCTCCACTGGGAAGTCAGGAACAACCAACCGCGCGACACGACGTCCAATGTTGAGCCCCTCCAACAGCCGGGCATGCAGTACGCCCCCGACCTCATGAAGGGTCATCCGAGTAGACAACTCGCTCTCTGCATCGGCGGCTCGATCTACGAGGCGTTTGTTGCTCGCTTTCAGTCGATCATCCTCTTCTTTTAAGCGAGCAACATCCGCCTTTAGCTCGGCGTTTTCTGCCTTCAGCTTCGCATTCTCTATCTCCACATCCGCCACAACAGCCTCAAGAGCGGCGGTCTGCTCTCGGAACTCCCCTCCTGAGGCGGCCAACTTGGCCTCTAGCAAGGCTATCTCAGCCTCCCGGTCTGCAATGATGCGATTGCGTTGTTCCATTTTCCAGGAGATAACTGAGGCCACTCTTCTTGGCTGCACATGACAAAAATAAAGTGTGAGCTTATAAACATGAGGAAGAAATACAAGGGAGCCGTTGCAGAGGTCATACCTCATAGGTCTTCCTATAGGGCCTCACGGGTCTGGACTCCAGGCCTGGCCCAGCTGGCTATGGGATCGGAGAAGTTGAGCCAGGAGCACCCTCTTGCGCCAAATACGCCGTTGCCTCATCCAAAATGCGATCCAAAGACTCATCATCGTCAACGGCAGCGGCGGGCTCCTCTTCTGCAGCCATTGGAGTAGTCGTAGCGGACTTTTTCTTCCTAGCTGCCTCTGGAGCAGCTACTGGTGGATCAGCCCTCGTCGACGGCTCCACAGTATAAACGCACGAACCCTTAGGCACGTCGCAAGCTGGCTCCGCGGCAGACTCCATCCAAGCAGCGCCTGGAACCACCCTTGCCGCAGGCTGGGCCAGGATAACTCCTCCGGCCTCCACCGGCCAGTCCTCGACAGACCTCCACTCCAGAAGTGCTGCCGGGTCCACCGCAGATCCCGGCAGCCACGAGGTCAGTCTGCGACGGGGACGATGAGTGCGTAGCAGTTACCCTCTCAGCAGCTTCCTCCGAGGACCTTGGGCGGATGATCACACCCTTAGAGTCTTCAGGCCTCATCATTTTGATCGGAGGGTGCGGTTTTTGAACTGGAGACGGCGGCCCCCAGTTAACTTTCTTGGACTCTATTCGGGAAACCAAAAAATCCCACCTAAAATCATCAGGATTCTTCTTTATTCCATCAAGCAGCCACCCGTAAGTAGACGAGTCCATCAGTGACGGCGTCCCAAAGTAGGCCTCTGGAATCGTGCCCCAGCTCCGGGCAAGAGGTCACTTCTCCCACACCTTCACGAAGAAGAACCGGTTTTTTCAGTTCTTCAACGAATCGTGGATGGCCGAGCTAATTTTTATTCCGGCCCGAGGGGTGAGCGATATCCATTCTCCCCCCTGAATTACTTTAAATACAACCCTAACGCCCGTCATCCTAAACTTTTTGCCAAGTTTTTGAGCAAAAATGCACAAAGTGCAGAGATACCTCACTGCATTGGCATGGAACTGGGCAATGGGAACTCGCAAAGCCATCATGATCGACTCCAACTCCTCCGGCAACGGCAGGCAGAGGCCGCTCCGCAGATGAGCCTCATAAACAGTGATGTAGCCCTCCGGTGGAAAAGCGGCTATATCATCCACGCCCAGAACCCTCCAGGCCGTTTCCTTAGGAATGTTAAACTCAACGCACAGAGCTTTGATGTCGTTCTCTCTCAGATCAGACGAGAAATCGGCCACGGAAGCCATGAACAGGAGAAGCTTTAGGGTTTCTTTTGAGGAAGTGCATCTGAGAAGCAAGAACGAAGAAGACGAAGGTCTGAAAGCGTAACTGATTTCAAAAAACGGACGGGAAACTTAAGCGCCAAGCATGCAAAAGGAAACCGCCGGTCCTGCCACGCGTCACTTCCTCATTTGACCCTCAAAAGGACGGGCTATGACGCAGAAACCCCTCATAAATGACACCATCAAGATTGCCACGTGTCACTCCTCCACTTGGCCCTGCAAAAGGACGGATCTCTGGCGCATTAATGACCAGGATCTCCGCCCAACCAAAGGAAGACACGTGTCGATTT
Organism: Nepenthes mirabilis; assembly: GCA_025585075.1. Classification (NCBI taxonomy): domain Eukaryota; kingdom Viridiplantae; phylum Streptophyta; class Magnoliopsida; order Caryophyllales; family Nepenthaceae; genus Nepenthes; species Nepenthes mirabilis. The sequence continues at coordinate 13,103 of JAODPA010082356.1, read as the reverse complement.
CTGCCTTGCCGTCCGGCCAAAAGCTGGCAGAAATCATTCCCAGAATTGGCCAGGACGGTCAATAATTCTGGAACTCTGGAATTTGCCAGGACGGTCAACAATTCTGGAACTCCGAAATTGACCAGGACGGTCAACAATTCTGGAACCTCGGAATTGACCAGGACGGTCAACAATTCTGGAGCTCCGAAATTGGCCAGGACGGTCAACAATTCTGGAACTCCGGAATTGACTAGGACGGTCAACAATTCTGGAACTCCGAAATTGACCAAAACGGTTAATAATTCCGGTCAAACTCTCCTTTACACTTTTAAAGGATTCCCACGAGGTCCTCAGAACAAGAAAGGCATCCCATTATGAACATACTGGAGGCCAGAAATCTGACCACCAGTATGGGGGGCTAGTGATGGGTACCCCAGTAATGGGCTGGCCCAAAGAAAGGTCAACAGAAGCCCAAGAAGTCCGGTCAATATTCTTTCACGGCCCAGAGAGAAAACGGGCCAAGGAATTGAAAAGCCCAGGACGGTCAACGCTGTCGTTGACCGCCCTGACGGCCAACTCGCTCGAGGACGGTCAACGCCAACGTTGACCGCCCTTGCCCAGCCTGATTGGGCCTTTAGAGGCTCTGCAGCAGTGATGGGCCTATTCCATTCTGGCCCACAGCCCACCAGTTGATCGCCAGCCGCGCTCCCTTCGTTCTCCACGAAGGCGGCCGACACACAGGCGGTCAACTCAGACGTTGACCATCTGCGCCTTGCACATTGAGCCCAAATAACGCCTTTCTACAGTAATGGGACTGCTCCGTTTGGGCCCACCACTCATCAGACGGCCAATCACAGCTTTTCACACATCTCCCATAATTTCAACTGGCGCCAAAAGGGATGTCAGCAATCTTGACACCTCCCATATAAGGAAGGCGCCCGATTCCTTGCCAGCCAAGGCATCATAACGGCAACGTGCTGGGAAGAAAAGAAACCGACTTGGAAAGTGATTGGCCGCCTCAGAAGGAAACGATCCTCCACAATTGGGCAACAAGCATCAGCCTCCAAAAGGAAGGCCGGCAGCAGATCACGGGGACGATCATTCCTTCCAAAGGAAGAAGATCGCCATCTTTGCCATAAAAGAGGCCCTGGATTCACCATCCAGGGCATGCTTTCTTGGATGCTTTCTAAGAGGCTTTCACTCACACAGGAAACCCTACGTGCTCTGAGAAACAAGCTCCGACTCTGGGCAACCAAAGACTCTCAAACACAATCAAACTCCAAGGCAACGGACGGGTCTTCACACTCGTTCTCTGCCTTCCCACCATCTAGATACGAGAAAGGCCCTGCGCCTCTCTGACATCTGGAGCGAAGCACTCTCTTCCCCTCTCCCATTGCTCTCTCTACTTTTCAGTTCCTTCCATTGAAGGCTGTTTACTGACTTGAGCGTCGGAGTGTTTTCGGTGAGATTACCTCCCGCCGTTAACGCTGATCTCTTGTTCGTTTTAGTGGTGTGCAGGATTCGTACTCAGTGAACGGAGCCGGTTCACATCATCCAGAAGAATCCGAATCTGTTTGAAGTCGGATCCAGGTACGCATCAAGTTATTATGAGTTTTTCTAAATATTTCATAGGTATTATCTTCACAAGAATATCTAGTTCAATAGGAGCCCAAAATGTTCATTGAAGTAGAAATCATTACCCGAGCATACATTATCGCTGATGAGGCCAACGAAGCAAAGAGGCCTGAGTGCTAAGACCATTGTCCAAGATCAACTGATGAAAAGAATAGGATCAATGATTGCTCTTTCAACAATGATCCTAGGAAGTAGCAGAGGGTAGACCCGAGTGTCAAAAGGGAGAACCAACTGTTGAACCTCACTACTCTGAATGACAATCGAACCAACATCCTAATGCAAATCTAGAAAGAAAAATTTCTAAAATGGTCAAAGCTGGTGAAGATTTGTCAAAATGCTACTTCTTCCATTGTTTTTTGGGTTATAATACTGAAGATTGTCGAACTCTACAGAAAGAAATTGAGGCCCTCATTTAGAGAGGATACCTCAATAAATACTTGAAGGACCCAAGACATGCTCCTAGTGACATCAACAATGACGGCACGGAGCAACACGAGTAACCCCATAATCGGGTGGTAGCGAGAATAGTGAACATGATTTCTACAAAGCCTCCCGGTAGTAAAGCTCCAGACCGTCTTGAGGAGTCTTCTAACAGCAAGAGACAGAAGTTAGGAATAAGGAATGATTTCATTAGTTTCAATAACGACGATATGACTTATGTAATAACTTTTCATTCTGATCCTCATATTATATCTACACTACTTTCAAACAGTACCATCGATTATCAATTGAAACAAGTTTTTATCGATAATAAAAGTTCTCAAAATTTGCGTTATCTTAATACTTTCTTTAAGCTCAGACAGAAAATAAGTCAAATAAAACCAACTGAGGGCCCTTTATATGGGTTAGACGATGAATTTGTTCCAATCCAAGTAACCATTCAGTTGGAAGTCATATTTTTGATGTACCAAAAAATAGCCTCCCAAATGCTAACATTATTCGCAATTTATATACTCTCGATCTATAATGCAATATTAGGTCAATCCTACCTAATAGTATTCAGGACGGTGACACCAATACCACACCAGAAAATGAGATTCATGACACCATATGAGGTAGGAGGGGTGCCGGGCAACCAAGTCACTAGTCGAACCTGCTACCTAGCCTAAATAGGCCAATCGATACCAGCTCAACCGATTGAGAAGTTTGACCTCCAAGATAAAGTAACTCTATAACAAGGTCAGTCGAGTGAATCCACCCTGTAAATCCTTCTGGATTTGAGTGAGCTAGAGAAGTATGTTCAAGTTGGAGGCTCTCTTCTTGAACATCTATGGGAATAGCTGATGACATTCATTCGTCAGAACTCAAACGTATTTGCTTGGATACCAATAGACATGCCCCGGATATCAACTGAGACAATGGTTCCCAAACTAAGCCTAATCCTTGGACACAAGCTAGTTCGGCGAAAATAGGAAAACCACTCCATAGAAAAGTCGTAGCTATAAGAGAGGAGGTTAAGAAGCTGTTTGACGCATGTTTCATAAGGGAGGTCCAATATCCGAAATGGTTATCGAATGTTATTCTTATCAAGAAAAGTAATGGGAAGTAATGGATGTACATGGACTTCATTGATGTAAATAAAGTATGTCCAAAAGATAACTTTCCACTGCCAATAATTGATTTGTTGGTGGACTCAACATTCATACACGGACTACTAAATTTTATGGATGCTTACTCAGGATACAACCAAATCCAAATATACCCGAAGGACAAGGAGCTAACTTCGTTTATGATCGATCATGGGGCATACTGTTATAACGTTATATCCTTCGGCCAAAAGAATGCAAGGGAGACATATCAAAGGTTGGTCAATAATATATTTGAGGCTCAAATAGTAAGGAATATGGAGGCGTACGTGGACGATATGCTCATCAAAGCGTATTAGATGACAACCATATTCAAGACCTAGATGAAGCCTTTAGAGTATTTTGAGCGTACTAGATAAAATTGAATCGAGCAAAATACATGTTTGGGGTAATCTTAGGAAAATTCTTTGGTTTCATAGCATCTCATTAAGGAATTGAGACGAACCCCAACAAAATTAAAGAGATTATTGGCATGAATCCTCCTTGAACTTTGAATGAAGTCCAGAGGCTATTCCGGAGACTCGTCGCACTCTCTTGATTCCTAACGACATCAGTTGAAAAGTACCTTCCCTTTTTTAAGGTATTGAGAGGGACTAAGGTGAATGGTTTCTATTAAATGGAGGAGTATTAGTCTTCCTTCCAAAAATGGAAGGAATATCTCGCCAACCCCCACTCCTATCCTCTCTAAAAGAAGGTGAAGAGTTGTATCTTTATTTGGCCATCTCTAACACAGTTTTGAGTTCAATCCTAGTCAGATAAGAAGCTGAAATACAATGGTTAGTCTACTATGTCGGTAAGATCTTGACAGATATTAAAACTTGATACTCATAGGTCAAAAGGGTTGTTTTAGCATTGATCCACTCTACAAGAAAACTCCGTCCATACTTCCAGGCCATCATCCTAACCAACCAACTATTGAAAGAGATCTTACAAACGCCCAATGTTTCTAGACATTTGATAAAATGGGTTATAGAGTTAGATGAATTTGACATAGAGTTTCGTGCATGACCATTCGTAAAGGGACAAGCTCTCACAAACTTTGTAGTCGAGACGATGACCCAAATCCCGAAAACCCTATAGAAGGGCAAAGGAAAGCTTCAATGTGATGGAACTCCAACAAGGATTTTATATGTTTATGGGGTATCCTCTCGATTAGGATGTGGGGCTAGTGCGGTCTTAATGACTCCAGAATGATTAGAGATAAATGACACTCCGGTTTCTAGTCACTAATAATATAGGTGAGTATGAAACTCTGTTAGCCAAGCTTACGTTGGCAAAGGAGTGCATGATAAGGAGCTGATTGTTTGTAATGATTCTGAACTAGTGGTCAATCAAGTGACCAAGAGTTTTGAAGTATCCAATCCATACTTAACGAAGTACCACATCAAAGTGAAGGATCTTCTAGAACTACTTGATAAGGTGGAGGTCCACATCCTGAGAGAAAACAACTAAAAAGTGGACAATTGGCAAAAACGATTGAGCTCAGGAATCCTAAGAAATACGCAAGGGATATAAGAGAAGTCCTCATGACCCTGAGAATAGAGGTTCCAGAAGAGATGCTCCCAATTTTAGACGAGGAAACTTGGATGACATTGTATTGGAAATATCTTAAAGAGGGCTCATTATCCAAAAATCCAAAGGATATTAAACGCAAAAATAAGACGGCCGGATGGTATACCCACATGGATGGGAAGCTATACCGAAGAGGATACTCTATCCCCTAAATGCGATGCTTGATGCTAGGTGATATTGACTATACTTTGAGCAAAGTACACCTCAGAATATGTGGATCATATGGAAGAATTTGGCATTCAAGTTTATACAACAGAGCTACTAATGGCCAATCATAAAAAAGAATGTTATAGAATTCGTTGAGAAATGTGAGAATTGCTAAATATACAAAAATGCCTCTCATCAACCTCACACTGAACTTTAAGCTTCACAGTCACATTAGCCATTCATACAGCGAGGGATCAACAAACCAGGCCCATTTTCTGTCACCGTAGGATAGAGAAAATTGTTCATAGTTGAGATAGACTATTTTACAAAGTAGATGGAAACTTTCCCATCGGCAAAAATCATCGAGCAGAACGTGACTAAATTTATCTGCCAAAACATTATTTGTAGGTTTGGAATACCCAAGATTATAGTGGTCAATAATGATACCCAATTCACTAGAAAAAGGTTCACCAAATATTCCACAAGCCTGGGCATCAAGTTGATTTATACCTCCGTAGCTTACTCCTAAATAAATGGACAGGTGGAGGTAACCAACTGTACTTATTATATCGGACGAAGATGAAATTGGAAGACTTAGGAGGGTCTTCGGTAGATGAGTACCCATCCGTACTATGGTCCTACCGGATGGCCCCTATGGAGCCAATCTGAGAAACATCATTTAGCTTATTTTACGGGATTGAGACAGTCTTCCTGGTAGAGATTGGACTACCCAATCTCTGAGTCGAGAGCTTTGGCCCACATTATAACTCTCAGCTCTTGAGAGAGAACTTTAATTTGCTTGAAGAAGCCAGGGACACGGCAAGACTGAGGGCCATGACTTATCAATAGCGAATTGCCTGATATTACAATAAAAAGGTAAAGGCACGGATTATCAATAGGAACATCAATATTATCAATAGGAACATCAATAGGCACAAATCTCTCATGACGTGAGAGATCTAATTCTAAGGAACATCAAAGCTATGAGCAAGATTATCAATAGGAATAAGTTATCCCCCAATTGGAAAAAACCATTCCTAATATCAGCCATCCTCCAAAATAGTACATATAAATAACGTACCCAAAATAAAAAGTCGGTCCCGAGGGCTTGGAATGCCCTCTACCTTAAAACATACTATCAATAAACTTGTTCTTGAGTATGTAATGGTTGGGTGGACGTCATATCTATAACTTATGGAGTGCTTATATGATATGTAATAGTTTTGATAAGAATATAACTATATTTAGTTTTTTGCATCTATTGCTTATTTGTATACTAGCATGATTAATAATGACCATAACTGACCCTAAATCAAGTGGGCAAGAGTCATGACTGTTCACTTGGTAGAATGACCCATATAAAAACAAATCACAACATTGATTAATGTAACCAAACAACCCGAAAAGTGGTCTGACAAAGACAATCATTTAGGGACTCAGGGGATTGAGGACAGAGTCTGATTTCCTTTGAGTGGTCTAATCATAAAACTCTAGGGAATTTCTCAACATAAGTGCTACAGTGGCTTTCCATGGAATAGGCACCATCAATCATACGTGGTTAGCAGACTAATGTCCATCAAAGCCTAGCAATGATGGTGGCACCACCTAGCAAGCAAATGAAGAATATAATGAATAAAGATTGAATGCAAGCATAAATAATATCAGTTATAATGATCAAGAAAATCTAACTGATTCATTAAATATAAATATATATATATTTATATTTAATGAATCAGTTGAGCCGAGCTTGATACAGAAGAACATCCACAAAATTAACCACTGCTAAAGTGCAAATGACCTAATCAACCAAAGGGTGAGGACCAAATGGGAACCTAAACAATGAACCCTTGCCCCATCCCAAAAAATCCTTGACGTCAGAGTATTGAGAACCCTCAGAATTCCTCGGATCAAGGCGGCCTCAGGAAAAATCAGGAGCAATTAAGGAAACGATCTACCTACAAAGGGAGATTTCATCCTAGAATCTATCATCCAAGATGGAACTAACCTATTAGGCCGGAAGCACTTCCTCAACTCACCTTGGGTCGAGAACACTTGTCTTGGAGGCTAGCAATCAAATTAGCATCGATGGCCGATCAATGTTCAGCTTCATGGAACTTGTCCTCAAGTAAGGTGATCTTATCATCTACTATAGCCTTTTTGTTTGATAACCTTGGGATCTCGCCAAATATTTGGACAACTCTCTCTCAAGAAAAGCGGTCTGGTCCCAAGTTGCTTAGCCTCGATAATGGTAGCTTCAACCTCAATCCCCAGCTCCTTGTGTGTCGTAGGATTGACATGCACTTGTGAGAGACGGGCGATCTCGATGTTGTGCTTATGAAGCCCATCTTCAACTAACCGCACCAGCTCCTGTGACTGCTAGACAAAACGAAATGTTTAATTAGACACAATGAGATCATAAATAAAACTCAAGTTTGAATAAGTAAGAAATACCTCATAAAAAAAAAAAAAAAACTCCTCATGGTAAGAGAGACCTGGAGACGACTCAGGTTCAAAAATGGGTGGAGTCCCCTAGCGTAGAAGAGGTGTAGGACGGCGGCAAAGAGGGACTTTGATTCTAGAGGGAGAAGAGAAAGCATCCAACTTCTCAAGGTACCGTGATGGCAAGGGATTAACCCGAGGGGCGTCCTTAGCCTTTGGAACATCTAATAAAAAATGACAAGGTCTTGGGACCCCCCATCAAAGCCTCTGGATTAGTGGCAGAAAAATCCTCTACTATGGGCTCCACAACCGAAAAGATAGGAGGTGTAGAAACAAATCATCAAGTGATGAATTGACAAAAATTGGGACCCCATATTCAGCAAAAAATGGAGCTGTAATTGTTTCTCCATCGTTTAAGCCACTAATAACGAGATCACTTGTTCCCAAAGAACTAGATGGGAAAGCCTTATCACCCTGAACAAATGTGAGCACCTCCTTAAAAATTGGATAACCCAACGAAGAAAGAATTAAGTCTAGTCTTTAAGATGACTCACCAGCCTCAAATTTGGTCATCTCATATAAGCCTCGTCAACTGGCCTTTCAAATCGGCAATGGAGGATTAAATGGATGGATCAAGAGCTAAAGAATTTGCCACCCTGACCGCTACTTTTGGGTAGCCTCGGATAAAAAGCTCCCTCGGTTTGCAGAGAGGCATATCGGCAACAACCTCTCCACCTACTTTAACCTCCTAGTTGACGTTGGCAAGCACCTCTTGAGTCAAAAAATTACTGGTCTTCTAGAGTGAAATGACATTTTCCTCTATTATCTGGGTCAAAGGTTTGGACATAAAGTTTCGGTCTCCAAAATTTCACCAGTATAAGTAGGGTTGGCCAATTTTCATATATTGAAGAGGGTCCAATCAGAAAGGATTGTAATAGGAAAAATACCAATCATTTCAACCTTTTACTGAATTTGGATTCCTTTTTCTTATTCTATTCGCTCCTAGTTAAACCAAAAGACGACTTTAACTATCCTAACATCCAAATGAAGACCCCAAAGGTGAAAGAAAATATACAAGGAGACCAAACACCTGATGGCATTAGGGTGGAGACATGTTGCGGGAATCTCTAAGGCTTTCAATATTTCAAAGAGCTCCCTAGTGAAAGGTACATGGAGGTCCTTCCTTAGATGAACCTTATAAATGGTGATAAAGCCATGCCTTAGTGAATATGCTTTCTCGGATGATAAGAGAACTTTGAAAAGAATGACAATAGGAATATTATACCTCTCATAAATGCTCAGAACCTTCTCGATCATAAGACTGGACGGGATGTCAGCAACACCGTTGAAAGCTGTTCAAGGAACCATGGGAAATAAGTAGAAACAGAAGGCAAACTTGGGTTGAGAGATGAAATCCAAAGAGAAGAAAAAATGAATGAGCGCTAGAGTTTAAATAAAGGGGCTTTAGTCGAGAACAATGCCATTTGGTCATGCCAAAGAGGCACGTCGTTATAATGATTGAGACATATGCTAGCACAGCAAGACACTACAACACATCTCTTTCACTACACCAATAGTGATGATCTGACATGATGGTTTGCAAGGCAATAGGCTAACAATGGACAACTCTTTTACTTCGTTAATTTTGATAAAACAGTTCAATTTAAATCAAAATATCGGTGCAATCACTTTATGAATATTTTATTTTTTGATTCATTATTATGTGCTGAATTGTCAGAGGTTCAAACTGTTAGATTGTCAAATGGGAAAAAAGATAAACAACGCCAAATCATACAAATAGATATTTCACCCAAGTGCAGCAATTTAAAGAATTATGAGCATGGAGAAGCCTTGTGAAGAATATAAGTTCTCATTTTAGTAGTTCTGTTCATTAAATCTTTTTACAATGTATAAGTTTTAAATAGTAAAAGTACAACTCGTATGAAAAGGAAGAAGACACAGAACAATGACCAGAATAAAAAAATGCACTTCTTTCTAGGAACTCGGACACGAGTTGTGTCAGAGGCACCATGAAAAGAAGAGAATGAATGAAATATCGTCCGCCTATACGGGCAACATCTATCTCGATCACCTCTATGAGGATAAGTGAGAAAAGAGCACCGTTACAACGTGCACGCCTAATTTTGGGATAGACATAAAAAAGAAAAATCAAGATAATTTTTTCCAAAAAAAGAGTAGCCAAGACGGATTTCAAATGCATCATTGAGCCATGACTTCGGAACTTGAAGGATCTCCACAAGCTTTAGTATCTACACCCACCAGTGGTTGCAAAAAATACATATTTGCAAAGGTCGATCATATGATTGATCAAGAAATAAGGCATTCTGGGATGCAAGTTGAAGAGAGACCTTCAATTTATAGCCAAGACAAAGACCCAACTTGCTAGGAGCTTGAAGCACACAAAAATATCAAATCACAGTCATTAATAACAAAAAATAAAATCTTACCAAATAAAATCCCTAATTAGTAAAAGATTCACAATAAAGATGTGCTTTAATGGTGTATTAGCTGGCTTTCCATCAATGGCATGTTCAAAGCCTAAATTCAAATATCCAAGCATTGGGGGATAGTATTAGGTATGGTCCAAAATAAATTGGCCATATTTAAATCTGAACCAAGGCCTAAGCCTCAATGGCCCAAGCAAAAAAGTATGAAGCATATTAGGACAATCGAGTAATAGTTCTCTAGCATATTAATTGGGACATTCAATCCTGACGGTCGATTACTAAAAACTAAAGGATAATGGTGAATCAGTAAATTATACAAGCCAAAAACTGTCAAAACGGCTTCTATAATTAACAGTCAAACGATTACTTTATTAAATTCAAGTGACAATTATATACCAAGAATAGCGCCTTCCAATAGCTGTCTTGAAACACCGCCCAACAATTGTCTTAAAATGTCTCTCAATACAAGTAGCGGTTTTAAAAGCTAATCGAATGAACAATATCCCAAACTATAAATATAACTCCTTCTAAATCGAGGAGGAGAAGAAATTGAGAAAAAGAGAAAATATACTTAAGAAAACGAGTGCAGCAAGGCCCTCTTAATCCACACTTATTCCCATCCTTTATCTATTTCAACATTTACTTTCCTTCCATATCTGCCGATTCAAGAGAGATGATTACTGACTTGAGTATTAGATGATATATCGAGGAATTAGTCTTATATACTTCTTACCTTTTGTTTGATTTATTATGGTACGTAAGATAAGGATATATGGACACGAAGATCGGACCGGATTCATCTCCAAAAAAAAATATCCCAACTTTCTAATTCGTGCAATAATCAAAATTCCTGAGATGCGTCAAAAGTATACTAGTGGCATCATCCCAACTGCTGATATAGTGTAGGTTATTGGTTGTTATTATTTTAATAGTTTATCTGATTTGATGTTTGCCTATTTATCTCATTTGATCTAATTAAATTGACAGATCAGTTCACAGACCAGTTTGAATCAACCATCCCAAGATACGGGATGAAGGATAAATTGCTGCGGCTCATGCTCACAGTTGCTTCTGGTGCGGATTAACAAGATCGATGAGAAGAAATTGCTCACTGCCGCTCACCGGTATTCCAAGATACTGTTGCTCACTGCTGCTCACAGTCAGCTACTTCTATGAATACTTCTGTTGCTATAGCCGTGTTGCGTTTCGGTTTTCGGGGTCCGGAGCAACATAAGAATTTGGAGTTTGGAGTTAGAGAGAGAGATGAGACCAGATTTTTTACGTGGGAAACCTCCCCTTAAAATGAGGAGGAAAAACCACGGGGCCGGGAGCCCGAAATGGATTTTCACTATTTGGTTGCTGAGTACCGGAGTACAATGTTCAAAGTACAGAAAAAATGCTTTGCTCTTCTCTTTTGGCTCTTTCACTTGCTCAGGGGAGAGAGAGAGATAAAAGATGTGAGAATGATTCCCGTGGAGATGTTGAGAGCAGGGACCAGCCTAGAGATTTTGAGAGCAGGTCCCCCCTTTTTATGTGCTTTTGGTAGGTATTTATAGAGAAATGGGGTTGTTGAAGATGTCCACGTGGCTGCTGGTATGCCCATGCGGCTACTGAGGCCTACTGGGAGGGCGGCCACCTACTCCGCTGACACAGCCATGCCGTGTCAGGCACGCTGGCGTGTTCAGGGAGTTAGCTTCCAACGGCGCTTGACTGGCCACTCCTTGCCAGGAATGCCAGTCCTGAAGTGACAGGGCATGTTCTGAGGTTTGGTGGTGGCGTGACGCATGAGTTGCGTGTCCTTTAGTGACTGTGAAGCTGAGCTGGCATTCTCGGACATCTGGGAGAGTCCTCGTTCCTTCCTGGCCTTATCATCCCTGGGACGAGTCCGCGTACTATAAGCCATGTTGTGCTTGTTCTTGGACGGGATGAGAGGGCTCTCGGCCGTTAACTGCATTAGTGGCTTGCTAAAGGCTTTTGGGCCCATTGTGAAATGTCCTCGAGCTTATTTCACCTTACGCGGTCCTGGGCCAACTAACAACTTGGACCTCTCGGGCCAAGCTCTCGCCCACTTGCCCGTCCTCTTAGTGACCCCGAGTATTGGAACCCAACAAGCCGCATTTTGGATTATTTGTACCTCAGCTACAACATTTCACATTGTTTTGTTTGCTCTTATTTTTGAGATATGGAGATTTAGAAATCATATTTTTTATATGTATTTTTGAGAAATGATATTCAGAAATGATACTCGTAGCATTTTTGAAATATTTGTCCTACAAGAATACACTAATGGAATCATCAGAGCACTCTAAACAATCAAGTCCAGTTGAATGAACTCCTACAAAGAATATATTGAACGTTAAAATAATCAACTTTTGATATATTAAACATAAAAAAACCTGCAACATGAACATCAAAAAAAATACGAATCCTCGGTAAAAACAAGATGCTTTATTTCTAAGTTTTTTCTCTGCAGAAAAAGAATCAAAGGAAAAAAATTTTGACGCAACAAATTCTTTTGATAAAACACATGAGTGAGATGATTTCAAATCAAAAACCCAATTCCACATAAATGATAAATCAAGGGATTTTTGAAACTATTTTGAACCAAAATGAAAAAGATAAACGAGAAGAACCAATTTGATTGCTTACAATCAACTGTTTTTCCGAGAAGAAATCGATTTTGGTTGCTATCACCAATCAATTTTGTTTTCCTTTGATGAAATTTAGCTCAATTGCGCAAGAGAACTAATGCAAGAAAACGAAGGTGCGGAGGCGAGAATTCGAGAGCAAAAACCCCATGATGCCGTCTCAAAAGCCCCTCTTTGGATTCAACCACTCGAAATCGTGATTTTGGTTGCTAGTAGAAAATCTTGAGCAGCTTTGTGAGAGAGATAAGAGAGGAAAGCGAAGAAAATGACAACCCTAGAGTTAAGCTTGGATACCTCTTCGTTTTGAACAGTCGTCACCTCATGAATGCCTCATCATCTCAATTTTCAGCCAAAATACTGAGGCGTATTTATTCGGTAAGTGCGTTATTATGTTTGGGTGTGCGACTGTTTCCTCCCTTGATTCAATATCTAAGGCCATGGAACCCACACAACCCTATCTGGCATGTCAACGCAACTAAAGGTCATGATCAAAGCTGTTTACCTATCTCTTAGTATACTTAGGCATTCAAACATAGTCTCTAGCACCAATATATCCTGTCTCAACTCAGACAATACATGCCGAAGCCGAACCCCAAAATAATGCACCATCAATATAAATAATACTTGTA